>JAOBAT010059920.1:13053-25867 GCA_026413305.1 Hydrozoanthus tunicans | reverse complement strand
AAAGAAAGAGGGCGGGGGGGGGGGTGACAGTGGGTGGCCAAGGGGTGGAAAGGAGGGCAAACAGGGGGGTAAATTAGCACCTACCCCGTGATTTCATCGTCGTCATCAAGTTCCTCGTCCACGTCTTCATCTAGTAAAAAGCTTGGATCATTTTCACTGGTGTAATGAGGCTGTATGACGAAAAATAACAAACGTACAGCACTGTAACATTTGGTTGCTGTAGCAGTAACTACAAATCAGTTAAAACAATATCGTTAGTGCTACACAAAAAATGTATTAACAGCTCTCAAAGTTTAATTCGATTAAATGTTCCCAGCAGATAATTCATTGATAAACACGGTTTAACCAGCAATAATCAAAGAGAATGTACAGCTTTCCTGACACCAATGTTTACAAGAGCTTTATGACAACTATCACGACTACATAAGGCTTAAAACGAACTTACAATTTGACTCACCACTATCCCTTCAATGGACTGTAGAGAGGCGACCATTTGAGGAACAATCGCTCGAAGATACTGTCCCATTCCCTTCTTAAGTATTGTTGACACGGAGGCAAACAACCCAAACCTGCCGAGGAATTGTAGCAAGTGTGACGTAACCGAAATACATACGAGGTGTATTCCAAAGCCATTTTTTGTCCGTTTGTACCTCGGTTAAAGATGCAAACAGACAAAAAATGGTTTTGAAATACACCTTTGATAGTTATTGGACGGGAAAGTTAACGGAGGGAGGCACAGTACTAGTGGTTGTGAATAGGCAATTTTGTTGAACAGTCCGGGTTTTGTGAAAGCCACTTTCTCGGGGCCAAAACAGAGTTCACGCCCAGAATGAGTAATAAAATTCCATGGTTTTTCCATGACCAAATGCCATTTACAGAAGATCAAGGTTTTATCGGCAAGGAAATTCCCATTTTGCATTTTTTTTTGTTATCGAACTAAGCTATCAGATAACATGACGATAAAACAGTCTCACAGTACAGTAGAGCAAGTAACGTTAATTATTAATGCCGGGAGACGTTTTGCTATGTTTAAGAAAAAGGTCTTGTAATATGTTCTAACAGTTTGTAAAATGACAGTCAAAAGCAGTTCATGTACTTACGTGCATCTTCTTAAATCTGGATCATTATCATCTTCTATAAGTTTCTGCAACCAGAAAGAACAGAGCTAAAATTATTTCAGCATTTTGAAATGAATGTAAAATTAGCTTGCAGAGGAGGGACTTTCTCAGGTCCTCCATTACTGAAGTCGTAGAAATCTATGGAGATTCAAAGTAATCTTAATCATAATCATTTTTCTCACAACTATTGATAAGCTTGACAACTCAAAGACGCCCGCGCACATATTGGAACTGGAAGTGAGTAACCCTAAACGAAATCCCCATTACTTTGCAGATTCGTATGTACGGCTACTCGAGTGTTAAAGCTAAGTTGAGTTGAATGTAAAGAAGTCAAGGTTAAGTGTCTTGCTAAAGGACACAATACAGTGTTTTGACCGCGGCGCTTTTAGTCAGTAGAGGAAACTTTTTATAAATATTGTAGTTATATTGAGGAAACGAACGTACCAGTTACAGGTCGAACACGCTAACACTCGGCCACTGCGCCGCCGACTTATTTGAGCCGACCATGAGTCGAGCAAGATGTCATGTAAAAAACCGTGTTCTCCTCGTTCACAGAGGATTAACTTTGACAGCAGTAAGCTGCAGACATGTAACTCGTCTGTTCCGTCAATAAAGGGCTCTGTGCTGTCTATTCAAGGAAAAAAGGACTATTAACGCTTCTGCTGTATCCAGTTTCTTACCAGTCCTAGTTTGATACATTCTTCGGCTAACGGCAGGAAGTGCTCCTGTCCCACAGTCCTAGCAAGAACACCAAGCGTATCTGAAAGAAAAAGTTCGTTCAATGTAAAAAAACTTTCAAGTAATCTGACTAGAAAAAGATGTATACTCGTTCATTGGTGGCCAAGTGTTAGCAAGTTTTCAGCATACAATATACATTATTCTGTCTTAACGGTCGAAGCCATAGCTAAGAGGTTAACTCATCAACAAAATCATAAAGCACTTACTTTCATAAAAATTTTAAACGAAACACAGCGAAGGAAATATTTCTTAATTTGTTTAATTGTATTTATTCAGTTTAAGAACGCATGAGAGACAACATTTAAAACTTAGCCGTTACTGCAAGCAGAAAAACAAACACATCCTCGAATGCATAGTTTAGTATATGACGTCACGAAGCCCAATTATAAAGTACTGAGTACAGAAATTCCTCCTCGGACCCCTTCTGGGGCATTGGGAACGAGTATCCAAGGACGGTATCTTAATCAGTCGCTAAGATTTCAAAATTTATTGAAACTAATTACAACCTTGAAATAATGCTAATCATAAGATAGCTAGTGCCCCAGGCTCTGAAATTATGCCGAAACTCGGAGCTACCGTTTGCAACTCTTTGAAATTCTGCATGATTGTAGTGCCTGTCTTTCGTTTGTACCATACAAAATGCGACAAAGAAAATGTACTGAAGGCGCCATTGAAATGGATCAACTGATGAACACTTGGGACTTTTTGTTGGAATCACTGTACTTACCAACTGCTTGAACTTGTAGCAAATTACCATCCGTGGTTGAAGGATTTGATAAATAAACCTGAGAAAAAGAATCGAAATCAGTTCAGTTCAGTAGCGACTCTAGAGAGCCCACTCGACATCTTAACCGTCTGCCATCTTGGCTAGTAGGAAAAAACACCGTACCACACTAATGGATAGCAAAGGAACTCCCTTCTTAAGCAATTCATTATCCCATTACCCTCTAAACGTTCCGATAGTTCGTCCTATTTAGCCCTACCTAAAACTTATTAGCTTATTTAATCTGTCTCGCTAGATGCTTAGGTAGTTATTTCTTCAATTATGGGTTCACAGGAGACTTTTGAGTGCTGCTTTTCATTGCGGCGGTAAAGATAGTTAATCCGCGGTTTTAGCAAAACATTCTACATATTCTGAAAGGTAATAGAACAAAGTTTTGGTCTCTGCAATCATTTTTCTAACGATAAGCACAAGTATACGGGCAAAGTGAAGCCAAACATCGCGGCGAAATTGCTGAGTGCGTTATTGTGGCTGGATCTATGCTCTACTACAAACACTGTCAACGCTTTCACACCTCGTCTCAGTTGGCCAAAATACATTTTTCGCTGTAACTCGAAAACTAACTACATTTTAACATTAAGTTTTTGAATATCGAGAGAAATTTCCGAACAGTTCCATATAAAAAATTATTCAAACCGCAAAAAACGAGATAGTTGAAAAAAAAAATTTTTTTGTCAAAAAGCCTCCTGTGTATCCTTATCTCCTAAAAACTTGGGTTAGTTCATCCTATATTCTCCTCAACGCTTGGGCAGTACACTCTCTTGTTACCAACTAAACGTTGGAATAGTTCGTTCACCCTTAGTTCTAAGAGCACTGTCCCGACCACTGGTATTGACTTCTTTCAGGGCTCTACTTCGAAGCTGGAGTGCCTTAAGTCCCTAGTTTAAAAACCATACTTGGTAAACAGCACCCCATACTTTAGTTTGGGAAACCAACTAAATACCAGTTCAGTTCAGTTCAGTTTTATTTCGCCAAAAAATAATTACAGATAATATTTTGTAAACTTAAGGTAAAAGAAAATCAATATATACATAGTATTGTGGCGAAGAGGACCATTGAAACTATAAAAGCTTATACGAGATGGTCCTCCTCGAAACGGTAGTAAATCATAAGACTGAAATGAAAGTGTCATGATATAGTCAAAATACAGTATTTATCCTATTTGAACTGAAAAACTGTTTTAAACAACACTAAAAACACTGAAAGAGAGGAGTAAATACTGTGTATTGGCTATAAAATATTATCTTCTTAGCACATGGATTAGTCTAGTTTGTGCTACCTTTAATATCTCCACGATCTTTGGGAAATACGGCAAAATTGCTTCCTTAGCTGCGTTTGCTGTAATCACAAAAACGAATATAGCAGATTTTACGAACTGGCGCCGTTAAGTTGGTGAGTACGCGACCATCTAAGTAGAGGTTAAATAAATGGCGGCCATAATTCTGATAAAGTACTAGATGTGGCTTGAAAACTATAAAAAGAGAAACAACCGGGAGAAAAAGGAAGGGGAATGGGCACCAATGGATTCCGCTAACATGCACCGATGTTAAATAACAACACTTTTTATCAAACGGCAACTTTTGGTCAATGACTTAACTTCCAGCGTTCTGATTGGTTGAAACCACGCAGACATTGTACGGGAGTTACAGCAGACTTTAGTGTCAAAACAATGTCTGATAAATGTTATACTCTAGAAATTACAAGTAAGGAAGGTTTTGATAACGAAACTAACCCTAGAAAAATTCTACTAGAGATGTCAAAAATATTTACTGAACAAAAACAAAACAGTGATACAACTTAAAGCAAAGTTAAGAAAATGGAGACACACACTGTAATAGACCTTATGCATGTTTACGTAAAACACCACCACGCCTCACTTTCGAATAACGAAAGTGTGAACACTTCATAAATCGAATCCCAAAGCGTCCACAAATGAATAGAATTCCTTTGTTAACACGGTTTGCACGTGCAAAATGCTCACACCTATTTTTTGAATACGAGGCTTGGGGTGAAGTTGACTGGTTTGACGTCAACATGCAAAAGGCCTATAACGAAACAACACCACAAATGGCAGGAAATTACAGACAGACGTATGATTACTGTTAATCGGTTTGACAACTTTGTCTAGACCAATCAAATTTAATATTTTTACTGTCACTTACTTAGGTCCTGAAAGCTCCAAATTCTTAAGCGGTGCGCCCGTTAAACAAGCTCACTGAACATCGTTGCAGATGGTCTAGATCCACTATTTTTTCGATGATATTAAGTGATTAGCTGTGTAGTAAAAATCTTAAAAACCTCGTTTTGTTCAGTAAAGTGCAGTGAAAGACCTTGGGCAAAATATTTTTCTGGACAGGCCTGACACTCGGTCGTTAAGATGTAGCCATTGGTTGCGAACCTGCTGCAAAAACTTCACTCACCTGTCGCGCCAATTGCACTGATAGCCAGTTCTTTCACCATTCTGGCCTGAACGATAAAAAAAAAACTCCATTAGTGTTCAAGAAACAAACACATTTTTCCATACTACTTGAAAACCTAAACAGCACCAACTCTCGCAAAACCTTAAACATGAACATTTTGGGTGAATTTAGAAAATTTAAGTTCATAATAACAATAATAATAATAATAATAATAATAATAATAATAATAATACTGATGTCGCTTTTTTTACTGTATTTAAGAAATCAGTTACCTGGCTGTTTGTAAGGGCATCAAGTAATCGCTCCATTAAAGTCGGGAGATAAGGAAGAATTCCTGGGCCTGTAGTGAGATAATAAGTTTGTAATAGTAAAACTATTTCAAATAATATACTGTTCATAAAAGTGTTTTAAATTACCTTTTCTACCAATGATAACGCTGACACTAATGAAATCATCTACTAAAATTTATAGTAACAACAACAACAATACTAATAATAGTAACAAAAATAATAATTGTAATAATAATAAAAACAATAATAATGAACTGAACTGAGCACATGTTCAAACAAGCACTTTTCTAAAACAAATAAAAAATGAGTGGGTAACGATTACAAACTATAGTTAACAAAATTTCAAATAACCATTAAATGCATAGTCTTTGAATCATAAAAACTCTACTACCGTGCCTCCCTTGGTATATCCTTCATGTAGATTCCATGGAGAAAAAACTGAATACAGAATAGTAAATGTAAAACTTATATCTATATATTATGTACACGGAAGAAGGTGTTCGTTGTCTCTAATAACGAGGTTTTGCAGTGATATCGACCTGCAGAGAATGTTACAGGGTCAAGCACTATTACAAACTAAGTCAAAGTTTCCATTACTCAAAGCACAATAACTAGCCAATCTTTCAGCTCCTTACCTAGATTTTCACAGAATGTCTCCAGGGCGTAATATGTTTTGGTAATACTAGACTGACAATCTGTGGTGTTATTTCCTGAGTAAGCGAGATGACTGAAGAGGAGGGGAAGGATGCTTGAACTGTAGTTACTAATATCTGGCTACAAACGAAAGTAATACATAGGCAGTCAGAGGCTAACGCGTGGACGGGTGTTTTGATAGCAACCAAGAGATGTTTGCGGTGTGCGTCAAAATTTTAGTTAGCAATTTACAGGTTAGATGTATGTATGTAGTATAGCCTTATAAGGGCGACGAAAAAGTGATACGTACGGTATCACTTCGCGATAAAATGGTTCAATGAAGTATTCCGACAGAAACAACTTTTAGTTTCACGACGTACGCTTCCCGCCTATTTTTTGTATCACGAGTTTGGTGACGTACACTTTTTGCATTTTTCTCAATTAAGTTTTGAATTTAAAACATGGCTTCGTTGCGGTTTGTTGATTTTCTAGGAACGATTTATCCAGCTTTCTAGACAAAAATAATATTAAAAACACATGAAAAAACATGGTACAAAAGTTTCTAGTGAGCGTTTGAAAACAAGAAGGAACGGCTTACGACCATCCTCTTGGCGATATATGGAGGAATTCTAACTTTCTTGAAAATAACTTTGAAACTTGATCCTTTCGCGTAAACATCGGTGATATTTTTTTAAAATCTTTCTTGTGTTCGTATGCTGTTGCATCTACCCTAAAATCACGCATCAGAATAAACGTATATCAAGAGAATCGGAGTACTCAAAAGTTTAAATTTATGGTTAACTGCTCTACGGTGAAATTTTTATGTCGCGATGAAGGTCAGTTAGTGTACAAAATCATCACAATTTATGCAGATCCAGGGAATTGGTTTTTGAATGAATTAAGTATTTTTTGTAGAATAACCAACCTGTAGATGTTCTGAGAACTGGCCTAGAGCAAACAAGGCTGCATTTTGAACAACTGGATTTTCATCTCCAAGTCCTGTCCAAAACAAAGTATTAAATCTCGGCAAATTTGTCAGATAACATCAGTAAATGTGTCTTCCAGACAAACTACAGCCGACACAAAACATTATACTAAATGAAAGTGAAAACTTACCACGACAAACTGTCTCGAGCACCGCCTGTAAATGTCTGTTGAAAAAAAAAGATTTAAATGTTACATCATCAATGTTTGAGTTTATCTAACCTAAGCTGATATATTTTCTTAACGAGATATTTTAGCTGTAGTCTTGTTTGTTAGTTTACTCCAAAACTAACTGGAACAGTTCGGCGAACTGTAAAACTCAGCTAAACGATTTGATTCCTTGCAAACTAAACAGCTCATTCTACTTTTCAAATTTTAACATAATCTAGGTCAACCATTACCTTAAACTGAAGTAATGTCTGTCCATCGAAAAAGTTGCAGATCAAGGCATTAATTATTAATACATAAAAAATATCTGTTTTTTAAGGGACTGTGAGCAGACTCTCCTCTCTCGTTCGCTCCCTAACGCTACAAGAGAGTCTGTTCGAAGGCCATTTTGAAGGAAGAATACACACACCTGGTTCTGATTTAAGCTTGTAGTATTACGAGTGATCAACAATTTATCGTCGCCGTGAGATGACAGAAAAAGCTAACGTTTCGAGCGTTGGCCCTTCGTCTGAGCATCTAAAGAATCTTAAGAAACGAACGCTTTATGTAGGTACTCAATGAGTAAATGAGTATTCAATAGTTCAATACCTGGTTCTGATGTAGTCTGCACAGCCCTCTGCTAGCACAGCTAGGGCAATGAGTGCAGCCTTCCTTTCAAACGGATTACCGCTGGCTAGTGCTGGCTGTACGTATTGCATCTGCAAAGTAACCGCACGGTTTTACAACAATAGTAAATTGTTCCAAGAAAGAGCAGCTAGTTTGTAGAGTAAGTATTCAAAATATGACTGGTATTTCTTGGACTGTGTTGGTCGATCTGAGGACATTTCGCACATAGTTAATAAGTAACATATACTTACTAATGGCGGAATTATTGCTTCTGGGGGAAAATGAAGAGCCAGAGTATCGAGGACCTACAAGTGAATTGAACAAGAAACTCAAGTTAAACTGTAACTAGACATCGTTTAGGCGTGAGCTCGGGCTTTCTATGGGTTCAACTATAGGCATTAAAAACCGCGAGTACAGCCTGATGGAATGAAAGAAATAATTGGTGAAAACAGATTAACAAAGACATTTAGTTTGTTGAAGTTACTGAGTATTGGCTCAAGGTTGTGCCATTATTGCGAGAATTTTATAATATTATTCAGATCTTTAATGATAATCTATTTTACGGTGGATCTCAGTTTAGTCTTGGAACTCCACTACGCTTCTTACTATTTTTTCCATTTCCTAATGGTGCCTTACATCAGCGAATGAGCTGCGACCATTCTGGTAAGAACTTTTAGTCATTTCTATTTTTTTAGCAGTAGCTCTAGGCCCAAGTTGGTTCTAACTTTTTCAAATAGAGCAATAACATTAGCACATCGCAATTCGCAAAATTTCTGCGAACCGATTTTTGGAACTTGTGAATTGAAAATTATACTTTTGGGAATTGTAGTTTTTGATATCATGTATTTTTTTCAAATTTTGAGTAAACCAAGAGGTATAGCCGAAATATGTACAAAACACGGGACAAAGTTAAGTTTTACGCGCGCACTTTAATGGTTTTCCTTGACCGCTGGATCATGAAAGTTGTAAACAACTCCATGTAAGGGTTGGCCACCGCTGACCTGACCTCGAGTTTTTTTTACTAGATCGCTCTATCGTCTTGATTTCTTAGAAAAAGACGACTAAGTGCCGATTTTCAAAGTTTTCTCTAATTTACTTAAAGTTACCCAATTAAGTGTATAAAGCGATGAGAACACAATGTTGACAGTTTCTAGATGTGTCAAGCAGAAATGAATACGCATCCTTGTTTTTCTGCATGAATTTCTGCCGGTTCACGCTAACATTGTCTCGACTCAAGAAGCTTTTAATTAATATTATTTTATTCCATAACCGCTGCTTATTCCAAAAAGAGAAATGCGTTTAAGGCTGTAAGTTTTGGTTGCTAACACATCACTTTTCAACTCAATCCAGTCCTTCGTGGGGGCAAAGGGTCTCAAACTTGTTGAAATAAAGGAACAAAATGCTAGTTTGCCCCCCCAAGCGAAGTCTAAAACTAATTCTAACTCTAACTTTCGGGAGATGATTAATGAATACAAGTTCAGTAATTAACGAATGCTTGGACTTCTGTTTATAATTAACTATGAAAATTGTGCAACAGAATGTTCTCAGTTAACTACTTTTTAGTCTACTGTAAGTTTCAAACAACTGCCCCATTACTGGTCCTAGAGGATCAAAGGCAAACCGACTGCCTGGTTCTTATCCAGGATAGCTACAAACAGACAAGAGTCATCTACCTGTGATGCAACGGCGCAGGGTCGACTCGCCTCAACTCCATCCTCGAGATCATCCTCATCCTCGCCAAACTCCTCCTCTTTAGGAGTGGTTGCCATAACTGGAAAGACAACCGACAGTATAGACAGCAGCAACTTGTTCTTGACTATTGCCTGTAGAGAATCAGAATAAGTTGGCACTTTTAACCTTATGGTGTGATTTAAACCCCATTCACACTACAGAAAAAGACTGCTTGACAAGAATAAATTTTGGAGTAAAATCTGATTCCATCGAGGCACAGATGAATTTGGCTCTATGAACTTTTTGCACTCTCACTGGCGATGCTCCTTGGTCACCAATCTTGGAAGTCTTTCTGGTAATCCCCCAACGAGCTCTTTCTTGCAACTTCAACTATTCCCTGCTACTCCCTCCAATAACATTGCTGACAGTAAATTGTGATGACTTGTCGATTCATTTTGAGTTTTAGGACAAAACTGACAGTGATGTAAATAATGTTTTTGACGCTGGGAACTTCCTAAAAGAGACCTGTTTCTTTTTAAATCCTTCATGGGCAGTGGACTCAAGGTTGCCATCAAATAATTATGTTGACTGCCCTACGAGGGTCATGGGGATAAGCAGCGCCAATAAAATTGCAGCTTGCAAGGAAAAAAGAGAGGACTAAAAGGTCAACTGTGACTCTTTGCTGGGTCTGATGATGATGATGTCCTTTTTTGGAAAGCCACCAAAAACTGGACTTTTAGATACAGTAACTGGTCAAATTGAAGAGTCTGTTTAAGATATCATTATGAATACTATGTCTACACATTGGATAGAATGAAGGAAACCGCTTCTCAAGTTTGAATGATTAGAAAAAATTATGAGTAACTGACAGGAATCAAACCCGCAACCCTCTGATTACCGGCCAGATGCTTTACCCACTGAGCTACAGACACACATTGTTAACACTTTTGTGTTACAAATCATGTGGGCACAGTGGCTGAGCACTTTGCATGTTTGACTCCTAATCCTAAGTTCTAGTTGAGCCCTAGTCAGACTAATGAGTTAAATCCTTGAGCAAGTCATTTTACCTGGCTTATTCCAGTTGACTCATTTGTATAAACAGGTACCAGTTTCTGCTTGGGGCTACGATGTCCTATCCAGGGGAAGTAAAAGTGATTCTCATCTGCTTATGTAATACTACTAAAGCTGGAGATCAGTGCCAGTCTAATGGGCCAATTGGCTTGACAATGATTTTTGCTTAGTTTTAACCAATCCGTAGTAATTCTACATGAATTGCAAAGCAAAAGAGTACCTTTGGTTTGATTCTCGCAAGCCATGTGATGAACGAGAGAGCTTTTATTCTTGTATTATCACTATATTGTGCATTACCTGCAACCTAGTAAAGAAAGACCATGGTAAACGAGAGGTACTTTGTAAGTAATTACAAAACTAGTAGAGAACCAACAGGTGAAATGCTAACAAGTTATGTAAAGCCCTGTGACTCAACAGTAATGAACGTAAAGTGAAATCACTAGCATATATTATACTAACAAGAATGCTCGTTTTTCTATTAGCAGAGGGACGCCAAGAGTCATCTATCAAAGAAGATTGCATTAAGGATTGAGTACTAGTTTATTTATGCTAGAAAAACTTACTTTTAACAGCAAACTAATATGTACCCATTCCCTCAACAAGATTTTGCTAACTCAACTTTTTTCCATTTATCTTGTCTGTAAGATGAATGAATTGATGGTCACTACCTGCAGACAAAATTCCACCAGAGCTTTGAGGTGTGGAGTTACAATGCTGACCTCTGACTCAACTAGTTCATCAAAAATTTCCATTGCTTCACAAGCCTTGTGCTATCAAAACAAAACGGCCAACGTCAAAAGAATTCTTTAGTAACATATTTATCTTAATCTAAACACAGGAACAATATCTAACTGTAAAACAAATTGAAAAATAAAATTACACTGGTATGAACTGACTCTTACCTCATCTACAGCCAATAATCTGCTAATAACTGTGATCACTTTAGGAACCAGTGGTCGTATCATCGGCTTGTAATGAAAGAAAAAAAGGCCAAAGGATAGTTACCTTCAGAATCATAAACTTAATTGCATCAAACTGTTCATAAACAGAACTGAAGAGAATATTGTTTCAATTACCTAGATTACAAAATAGTCATAATTTTTCAAATGCAAAAACACAACTTACAATTTCATCTGTTCCAATGCACTCTACCAAACAAGTAAGAGCCCTTCAAAAACAAAAAAAACATCCTTTTCACCTGTAGACTCTTTTAAAGTTTGGACTGTCATATATTTTCTTTAAAAATGATCATTAAAGTGTTCCTTTTCTTGTTACCAATAACATATGAACAGGAACATTGTGATGTAAAGGAGGTTCCTCTCAATAACACCTTATATAATTACAAGAATTTACAAAGAGAGTACAGAGGAAGGGTTCCCAGATGAGTTGCTGAGCAACAGCTCCCACTAGGAGGAGTTCCTCGAAAGAGTGTACTCCCAGAAAAAGTTCCTGAAGGGAGTAACAAGGGAGAGTTCCAAGATTGGTTGCCAAGAAATAGCTTTCATTTAGAGTACCCAGAAACAGTTCCTAAATGGAGTTCACTGGAAGAGTTCCAAGATGAGTTCCAGAAAATAGCTGCCACTGGAAGTACCCAGAAAGAGTTCCAGGAGATAGTGTACACCCTAAAAGAGTTCCTGAAGAAAGTACCCGGGGAGAGTTCCCAGATGGGTTGCCCAGTAATAGCTTCCACTTGTAGTACCCAGAAAGAGTTCCTGAATGGAATATGCAGGAACTTAGATGAGTTGTTGAAAAAGCTTCCACTGGGAGTACCCAGAAAGAGTTTCAGAGGGAGTATACTCGCAGAAAAAGTTCCTGAAGGGAGAGTTCCAAGATTGGTTGCCAAGAAATAGCTTCCATTGGGAATACTTCAAAAGATTCTCTGGATGAGGTGTACACTCAGAAAGAGTTCCTGAAGAAAGTGGTGGGGAAAGTTTTCAAATGGGACGCCCAGGAATACCTTCCGATACCTTCAAAAGAGTTCCATGATGATTTACCCAGGAATAGCTTCCAGTTTAGTACCCAGAAAGAGTTCCTGGAGGTAGTGCCAATGAAAACTTCCAAGATTGCTTATAAAGGAAAAGCTTTTGGTGAAAATACTAAGAGAGAGTTTCTGGGGGAAATACCCAGTAACAGTTAATGGAGGGGGTACAAAGGAACAGTTACTGGAGGGAGTACCAAGGAACAGTTACTGGAGGGAGTACCAAGGAACAGTTACTGGAGGAAGTACCAAGAAACAGTTACTGGAGGGAGAACAAGAAACAGTTACTGGAGGGAGTACCAAGGAACAGTTACTGGAGGGAGTACCAAGGAACAGTTACTGGAGGGAGTACAAAG
>JAOBAT010059920.1:0-12953 GCA_026413305.1 Hydrozoanthus tunicans | reverse complement strand
GAGGGAGTACCAAGGAACAGTTACTGGAGGGAGTACCAAGAAACAGTTACTGGAGGGAGTACAAAGGAACAGTTACTGGAGGAGTACCAAGGAACAGTTACGGGAGGGAGTACCAAGAAAGAGTTCCTTGGGTGATTACCAAGGAAGAGTTCAAAAATCGATGACCAAGGAACAGCTTCCAGAGAGTGCAAAAAAAAAAAAAGGATTCCTTGAAGGAGTATAATCATATAAAGAGTTCCTCGAGTGTGTACCAAAGAACAGTTCATAGGGGGTGTAGTACGAAAAACACCCAAGAGAAAATACCATGGAGGAGTATCCATAAAATAAACCCTGCAGACAACTCTAGGATTGTTTGAGGGGAGTTCCCATGGGAGTTTTCAGGTAAGTTCTGTTAGGGAAAGTTCTCACAAGAAGCAATCTGGGAGAGTTACCAAAGATGTTTCATAACAGGAATAATCTATGACACAGGTGTACTTACTGAATGGTATGCAGTGCAACCATATTACTAGCTTGGTCATCTAAGGTAACAGAAAATAACTGGAACAATGCAGGAAAGTGTGGTCTCAACTGCAGAAGAAAAGAATTGTCCATGTGTAAATACTGAACTATGTATGTGTCTACAAGTCTCAACTGTGCTAACCACTGAAAAGCTCAGACTCCTGGATAAAAAGGTTGTGAAGGCACTTGATTGCACATACAATAATAACAGTGTTTTTTTTTGTGTTCTATCTAAAGAGAAAAATTTTCATTGTTTCCCTCTTCCCTCAATTCACATGGTAATTACTAAACCAATTATTACTCTTTGAACAGTTATATGCAGCAACATTTTACTCAAACAGGGTTACTGGTTCTAGCAACAGGGTATGAGTAGGTGAAATCTGGTGTATCAGTATTTATTGTTTTTCCAAGATTTAAAATATTTATCCATTAATTCTCTGCAACCCCAAACAAAACCTGCCTTTATAAGCTTGCATGAGGGGTCATTTAACAACATCAATAAGAGGAATTACCATATACATTGTTAACAATGTAGGGGCAGTGGTAAAAGCACTGCTTCATGTTTATATAGTAATGTGGCTTCATGACTGTTGTAGAGCATCGAACTATTAATAACTGTACGCAATGTAAGTCAAAGTTTCCAGTGTTACAGTAGGTTGACCATCAACAAGAACCAATATTATAACAGTAAATGACTATTGCTTCAGAACTCAGAGCATTGAACTTTTAACAACTGTATGCATTGTAAGTCAAAGTTTCCAATCTTACAGTAGGCCAACCACCAACAAGAGCCAATACAGTAAATGACTATATTTCAGAACTCTGATACATGAACAGCTTAATAATTATAATGATAACAGATGTTTTGCCTACTGACTTACTTACAGACAGGAAACCACTGGGAGAATAATTTTTGGCAAATTCAAACTCTTGTCAAAAGTCTAATTTCCCATCTCTGTCCTATTACTTGTGGCTACAGTATGCTGACAGGTGTATTACACTAAGCAAAAGCTGTAAGCTGTAAAGTAAGCATTCATCTCCAAAAATACCATGACAGTACTCAAATGTATATAAAGGAAGTCCTCAAGCAAGTTTAGGTTACCTGTTCTCCAACTGCTTCAGTCACTGAGCTAAGCACAAACATCCCCATCTGTGGTTTTTAGAACACAATTTTAATTTTAGTAGAACAAGTATTTATAAACTTAACATCAGTGTAAGCATGGTATGAGGGTTTAAACACAGTGAGGTGCATAAAAAGCACACAGTGTCCACAGAAGTCAAAAGCAAATGTACATATAAATTATACATGATGGTCTCACCCTTCTAATAGCTACAAAATATCTACTAATTGGCTTAAGCTTTATTTTTTTTCACAGTATGGTGGCTTTCGTGATTCACCCAGACGGCACCATTTAGTTAATATGTAAACCATACAATATCTAAAAGTCCAGTATACTTCGTATGTGACCCTGCATGGGAAAACACATAGTAATGGACAAAGCATTAGGCCATCTAAGGACCGTTTCATGCTCATTAGTTCTATCAGTTTAACTGTTTGAAGACTGTAAAGGCAAAGCATTTGCACTAACCGTTTAACTGTTTGCAAACTATTTGTGAAATTACTCATGGGGCAGTCAAGCATTAATTAGCATGAGTGTTTTATCTAAAGGCCTCAAGTTCTTAATCATTCTAGCAAAGCATTTGATCAAACGGCTTTCAGATCCATCTGTTGGCATTAGTCCTTGTGAAGTCCTGGTGTTTGGACTTAAAGGCCCTTTATTCCAGGCATTCATTGTAAGTTTTACAGAAAATAAGCTATGATGTTTCAAGACTAAGAATAATCTGACTAGAATTACTTGTGGAGGTGGCCACCTGCATTTAACAACTGAATACAAGGTGGAAACTTTTATGAGTCAATATTCAACAAGACTAAAAAGTGACAAGTTGACTATAGATTAATAGGAAACAACAATGATTTGTCTATTAATTGTTTTATTATGAACCAACTAGTTTACTACCTTCGAGTTTAAACTGATAAAAACTAGTGTTTTAAGAATCCACCATTGCATCTTGATTAAAAAAACACCCAGCAGCTTTGCTACTCGCTGTCTATCGCTCAAAAGAAAGAAACAGGTTGGTGAATCAGATTGCAGCATTCATGATAATATGCTAGTTGGTTTTTAATAATAAAACTTGAACAAAAAATGTTGTGTACTGTACATACAAAGGGCCTGAGTTTTGGAAACTTACAAATACTTGCTCCAGTTGAACAAGCATCTTACCCCCAAAATGTGCAAAACTAAATAAGAACTTGTTCAAACAGATATGGTACTATGTACACACAATAACATATCATACCCAACTGTAACACACCTCTCTGTGAGCTGGCTCTGGGCTCTTGATGAACTCTTGGAGAAATTGTAACAGCTCTGGCCAAAGATTAGCAGGGAGATCGTGTTTTGCTATCACGCTGACCTGTAGTCAGAAATGAGCAAACAGTGTTGTGATTTTAATGGAGAGCCATTAATAGCTACAACAGTTAACCTGGGTGATACTAAAGCCATAAAAATAATTAACAACCTTGATAATATAACAACAATAATTGCAATGATAATAACAGCATGTCCATTAATAATAGCAACACTGTCAGTAATAATTGGAGCAACATTAATAAAAACGACACCATTAATAATAGTAACAGCAACATTAATAATAATAATACTAATAATAAGTAGCAACAGCAATAATGCTTAAAAAACACTATTAGATATAACTACTGAAACAATAACATCAATAAATAGTTATGATATTGTTAAGAGTGGTAACAACAACAGTACTAATAACAACTATAGACAATATGCAATTATCAATAATAATATCAACATAATACTTATCATCATTTATCATCATTATTGTCTGCAAAACTTGAAAGTTAAAACTTACCACTTGTGCAGCAGAATGCCTCACAATTTGCCTGCCGGATAAAAGTGGTCATTATTTACTGTCAAATATTCATTGACTTCATTGACAAGTAACTAAACTAGTTAAAGTGGTAGAAGTAAACGAGCAAGCCCTTCCAAAAGTACACTTCCCCACCACCCCTCCCCCCCCCCACTGTCCAGCAACCCCTGTGTGTTTGACAAGGGATTAATTTCTTGTACAGGAGGAATTTAAGGTGAGACAAGGTGCATCCCTGGAGTTTTTCAAGACTATCAATAACATATGTGTCAACCCTAACAGAATTTGTATTCCTTTCTTTCCCACACCACCTACATACACTTTCAGCTCCTGCTTCAAGCGAAAGGGTTTCAAACCTGTCAAAGGGCTTCTGTGGATAAATAAGTGTTGTTAAAATAAGTCTAATGTTGCAACTAAATGCAGACAAATGTAAAGAACATAGAATTGATTAATTTTTAAGAAGAATAAGAGCCAATTAATTGAACCCTTGTATGTAGGTAGTCAGGACTTTTCCATTGCTCAAAGTGCTAAAGTTCTAGGTCTAACAATATCTAGCAACCTTAAGTGGAATAACCACATTTCTGACTCGTCAAATAAGGGAAATAAGTGCTTGTATTTCTTGGTGCCACTGCGCAAGGCTAGGGTACCAGTAGCTGATATTATGGCCTTTTTTAGAGCATGCTCTGTAACTATTTCATAATGCCATTCCAGAATACCTCTTTAGTCATCTTGAGAAGTTACAAATGTACGCGCTTTTGATTGCAAGACTGCACCATTCCTACGAAAATAACCTATCGCATTTTTCGTTAGCCAGTCTAAGCAACAGACGTGACACTCAGTGCTACAAGCTTTTCAACATACTTGGCAACCCAGTGCATTGGCTGTGTGCTCTATTACCTAGTTGTCATGAGGCAAAATATAATCTTAGGCACAAGTGCATGTTCAATATTCCTATCAGAAAAACTGACCTATACAGAAAATCTTTTTTTTCTGCCATGGCTGAGCTAGCGACTTAACTTGTATATATATTTAACAATTTTATGAACTTTAGTCTCAGTTATATTTTATAACTGTAATATAATTATATAAATGTGTTTAAAATCCTGCAAATTCACAGAGATCTGTATATTTATGAATTTAATATCTATCAGTATGGCAAATTAAAGATCAGTATTATAATATTTAGGAGCTTTTTACTCTGGTTCCTCTTTCTTTGTACATCATTGTATTAATGAAAAGTTATACATGTGTGACCTATCCTATTCAAGCTTTTCAAGGAATGGAGAAAGTGAAAAATAATTTTAACAAAGTCTACTTACAGTGGCTCTTGAACTAAAACTTGAAGAAGAGATTGTTTTAACCTGTAAATGAATACACATGACATAAAATTAGCCATTTTTTATCACATAATTAGAACAGTTTGAGCATATCAAACTATTAGAAATTAGCGTGTAACCATTCCTCTTGCTTACAATTGTGGCTCAGTAAGGCCGAAACAGCTGTCTCAAGCTGCTAGCCATCAGCCTCCTTTAATTCCTAGGGTTTACTACAGCAACACAGGCACAGAAATTCATGGTGCCACACTGACTATTTTATTTATTTATAACCATATTTAAACAGGGGGCATTCTCACGCAAGTGATTTTCAGAAAGGCCCTGATAAAATGAAAGTTACAAATAGTTAAAAATGGACACTAAGAATTAGCTACAACATTAAAAGTCTAAAATATCTATCTCTTAAGAACTAATTTTAAAAAACAAAAAGTAAAAGTTCAGCATCAATATTCATTAAAAAATTTATTGTTAAAATTGAAAAAATCGACTATCAAATTGTATTCAACTAGAAACCTACATTTGGTGAACCTCAGCTGTTAGTTTTGTCCATTGTCGCACCACTCTTCGCCGTAACAAGACAGCTGCATACTGACGAACCTGTGGTAAACAAAAGAATTCAACCCTTCCAGCCCCAGTTGGGCATCAACATCCAACTTCTCATATAATACATACAGAATATTAATGAGACAGGTACTGAGAAAATGAGAATTGAAAAAAGAAAAATATCTTAATAACCGAGGGTGGCAAGGTCTGTCCAGGGAAATATTTGCCCGAGTGTAGTAAGGTCTGTGCGAAAGACTGAGGGCAAATATATTCCCGGACAGGCCGAGCAAATGAGGTTATTAAAAAGATATTTATTACATGGCTTCAGTTTTAGATCAGTAAAAGAGAACAAATGACTATCTCTGCGCCCTAGCATTAGCGAGAAATCCGTCCAATAATAATATGTCTGCTCCTGTACGGGAAGTTATTGGACCGATTTTTGGCCAATCTGTGCAAAGGATTTGGTTATTGGCCCTAGAAGTTTGACTTGCAATGTAATACATTAAAATCAAATACTGAAGATGAAAAGTCATATTCTCCTAAAGTTGTTAAATTAAAAGTATGGGCTCTTGTTGGGAGAATTTACCATTACAACTGGGACTGAAAGGGTTTCAGATGAGAAAAAGAAAAAAACTGGATTGACAGGTTACCAATAAATTGCTCTGACAAGTACTTGAAGATTAATGTCTAATCTGCTTGCTTAATCCTTAGTTTACTAACATCTAACGTCTCTTTCATAACTCTACTCTTGCAGCTACAGCTAGTTCATCAACATCAAACTTCTCCTTACATAACTCAACTTTTTCAGCCCAAGCTAAACCATCAGTGCCTAACCAGTCCACTTACTTTTTAATTACTCAAGTGGGTACTCTTGGAAATAAATAGCATATAACATACATCAAATACTAAAGAACAAGTAACGTACTTTAGTGATTAAAAAAAGATAATACATATACCAAAATGAAAAAAGAAGGTAATAAAATTTAAAAACTACCCAAATGGGTCGGCACAAAGGAGCTCGCAGGGGTACCCGTGCGAGGTACCGCCCAGTTGATAAAAATGAATAAAAGAAAGAATTACATAAAGAAAGGAATAGATAAATAAGTGTCAAATATTAGACAGATAAAATGATGCTAATACAGTCAGTGTCCCTGGTGGCATTGGCACGATCTCGCTAGCGACCAAGTACGTTATAAACTCAACCCTTTTTAAAAGTTTCGCAGCATCTACCACCTTCTACTTAGTACTTGTACATGTATAAACAAAATACTTAGACTTTTGTCGTCATGCACTCATTTCTTTTTTTAAATTTTGTCACTAGATCAATTAGAAAACAGACAAATTATACAGAGACTCTCGAGCCATAAAAATGCCATTAAGACAACTACAGACTGTCGAGCTGTTAGGCAAGCATTTTGATTTGCTCTCACTTGCGGATTCTCCGAGTTTGTCAACACGTGTAACAACGCAGGAACGACTGCGGGGTTTTTGAATGCTTCGCGGAGTTCAGCTGTCGCCTGAGAAAAAAAAAGTGAGCCTACTTACAAATCACACTTAAAACCGAAGAAAATATAAGGTGAAAGAAACCACAAGCATTACTTGCTGAATTACTGCATTGTCTGGTACCAAAAGCTTTTGTAAGATCTGTTCTAATTCCGCCATTTTGTTTTCCCGCGCTAGGTGTTCAAAGTTATCGCTGGCTCAGTCAAGTTTTCAAAGCCACAGGTAGCCCAAGCCTGAAGCTCATTTCTTCCTTTTTCAACTAATCTGATCTGCTTTACAGGGGGTTGATGGAGGACAGGTATCTGCGGTTGACCGACCGCGCGAGGACCACCAACAAGTTCAATGTACAATTTGTACATCAGTAAGTTGCTTCGGTGCAGTGCCCTTGTAATGTTTTAAGAACTTTTGTAGATAGTTATACTAAGTAAAACTGTTCATTTGTCTTTATACCACGCGAATCGTTGAGGACCGCGACGTTTGGACTGCTTACTGCTAGCCTTCTTCAGGCGATGTATAGACTGTGATGTTAATGGCTTAAATATAGGCGTCGCATCGGATCGTTGATCCGACGCCTAATCAAACATCGCCCGACTGAGAAGACTAGCAGTAAGCAGTCGAAACGTCGCCGTCCTCAACGAACTCACTGATTGTGAGACAACTGAACAATGTTACTATTGGTAAAGTACCCTCATCCACGATGAATAATCTCTTTCAATCTAATCTTACAGCTGTTGAACTTGTTCACCTAAACTAAAGACTTAAACTGAACATTTCTAAAGTGCTTTAAAATGGATAGATGTCAAAAAGCGGGAAAAAAGGGTTGTGGGCAGGAGACGAAACCTTATCTGTGTTTTCGTTTCCCATACGGATAATGAAGCTTCACATTCTTCAAGACAGATGTGGATGAGAAAAGAAGGGAGGGGGGGGGGGGTTACATTTTTAAGTTTTTCTATAGCAACCGCCGTGCAGACGTCTTTTGTGGTAACACTCACCCTCCCACAAAAGCTGAAAAGGAGAGGTGCACGGCTAGGGCATGTGCACACGTGAGGCCTCGTTGATCCTCGTTGAAAGATGTCGAAATTTCCTCGACAAAAGAAACTCTGCATGTCATCATGTCAGCTTGAACCAGTGAACTTGTAAAGAACTAGAGACTAATCTTATGTTAATCCCGCTTTCGAGGATGGTTTTAAAGCTCGAGAAAACTATCTTCGCATTTTAAACACGTATTACGAATTTGTTTGAGAATATGATTGAAACTGTTTTGATTGAGGCCAAAAATTGTTTCTATATATGTAAATTAGTATGACACAGAAGTTCATGGCCTAACGGTCAAGGCCGTGATTATATTGATCTACATTAAAGCGGTAATCAACTTGCTGCTTCTTCGACCATTTGTTTGATATTGTTTTTTAGGTCAAAATTTTAATTTTTCTTTGCTCTTGCGGTTTTAATAAATTCTGCGAATACAATCATGGCGATCATGAAACGCGTTCGGCGTTTTAAAGGCGCCGGTAGGAGAAAATGGGAACTCGGCCATCAACCTTCGTAACCAAACAAGTTACAACAAACTTAATAAGTAAACTAGTAATATTGGACCACAGGAAACGTTTTCACTTCCTGACAGACCGATTAGGTCGATGACATTGCATCAGTTTAACTCCCGCGTGTTTTTTCTCGTTCGTCTATCAGCTCCGGTTATTGCTTCTACCACACACTGCTAAAAATGTATTCCTCAATAGTTGGCGAAGCGTTTCCACTCAAAAGAAGCAGATTACGTATTAACTCAAGAAACGCCGCGTCCATACTGTCTTCCTTGCCGAAATGTAGACAGCGTTTGTCACACGGCCGACTGCTCGTTCTCGGCGATAGCCGTGCAGGAAAGACTAGTTCTGTAAAGTCACTTGTTGGAGAAAACTACAACCCTATCGAGGAAAAAACTCACGGAATCGACACTCGTCTTGTTAATGTTGACGACTTGCAGTCCGATTGTGTTAGTCAAGGCGATCCTTGGCAAACCGTCACAGACTCTGATTTAATGAAAGCAGAAACAATTGAAGCTAAACTGGTGGCGGAAGGAGTTGTAAATTATCGGAAACGGCTCGAACTAGTTGGTAGAACCACGCATGGTCTTTATCGCTTCGGCTTTAATCTGTTTTTCGAGTTGCTAGAACCGTACATTGGATGTTCGACCGTTGGCAAGGTGATTGCCTTCTATTTCGTCATTCTGGCGATTGTCGCTTTGCTAGGGCTTCTCAATGCTGCCATGTTTGATCTGTGTGTATTTTCTGTTCTTGAATTTGTCAAGGAGTTGAAATCCGAAAAGGCTGACTTTAGTTTTTGGTTGTTTACTTGTCACGGAATCTACATCGGCGTTAGCTTGGGAAGCCTTTTCCTTACGGCTATGACGAATTGCGGTATTCAAATTGCATCGGTTGGTTGCTGTTTAGATTTACAGTATGCTGTTGTATTGCTGTTGACATCAGAACTTCTGACAACCCTTAAGATTTCACTAAAAGGCAAATCATACGTGAGAAACTTTATTGACACTTTTGACATGCCTCCCAATGGCGGTATTTTAATTCATGTTATTGTACTTGGCGGAGCATTCGGGGTTTCTTTATCATCGCTGGCCGGTAGTGGTACTTTCTCGGCTCTAACATACACAATTATTCTTGCTCTGCGTGCATCGCATCTTTTTCAGCTGAAACTGCTCTGTGACTTTAATGTCATTATCATTATGCTTTTTCAATCAAGTGTTTTTGCTTGTATTATCTGTTACGCAAGCCCAAGTCTTCCCTTATTCGTTCTAACGGACCTGTTAGTCCATTGCTACGCAAGCTGGCGCTACCAAAACCGAGTGCTTAGAGTGGGAACGTCTACTTTTTTGAACGCCATTTTCAACCCCCCTAAAAACTTGCTAGCTGCAAGTGAGTTACTTACAGATCACGAAAAGCTGGATAAGGAAATTGCTGCGATTCAATCAATGAAAATTCAGTTTGTGGACTTTGCTGGTGATGACGAGTATTACCATTACCATCATCTCTTCCTCACAGACCAGGCAATTTACTTGGTCGCTTTCAACGCTCAGCTACTTGTAGACCAGAGTATTACAGAGGAGGTCAACTATCAAATTAAGAGGATCTGTTTTTGGTTAGAGTCTATCTGTATCCACGCTGCATTACAATGTCCTGTTGTTCTTATCGCGACTCACTGTGGAGGTTTTCGCGAAGATGCTATGAAGAAGTTGGATGACCTTCTTCGTTGCAAACTGTGGGGCCCTTTTTGCCACAAAATTGTTTTAAATGACAAGACAGATTACACTTTTTTTCCAGTCGAAAACATGAACGGGCCAAAAGATCCTGGAATATGTTTCTTACGAGAAAAAATTCTTTTTATGGCTGAGAATGAGTGCGAAAACTTGTTTCACAAAGAAGTGCCCTTTTCGTGGATAAAACTTGAAGACGAAATCATTCTTCGAAAGAACGAGAAAATTACTAAAAGACTTTGCATAGAGTTTGACGAATTCAAGATGTTTGCATTAAATTGTGAAGTTGACAAATCAGAAATAAACATGGCCTTGGATTATTTATACCACAAAGGTACTGTTCTGTTTGTTAAAAACAATGGAGATCCAACATGGATCCTCATCAAGCCGAGACTCCTTGTCGACATCATCATTGATTTGGTTTCCATGCCATTTTCAATGAAGCAGAAACGCATTTTACGAAAGGACTGGCAGTTTTTCTTTGAGCAGGGAATCGTCACATCAAAGCTTTTAGCTGAACTTTTGTCAAGATTTAACGAAGATCACGATGCCATCAAAGCACTGCTTGAAGAACACAACCTCTTATGCTCCATAACACTTCCCCAATTCCAATGCCAATCCAGTTTATACCTAATTGAGGATGCAACGCACTTTGTTCCTGTAATGCTAGCAAAGTCTTCATCAGAGAGTTGTGTTTGGATCTCACAACCTACAGATAAGAAGTTTTATGTCTTTTTCGATGGAATTCTCCCAGAAGCTGTTTTCCATAACCTTCTCTCTCGTGCTTACAAGTTGAATAGACTAAGCTGTCCGAATGGCTCCCCAGAAATGCGACGAGATGATGCGATGTTCTGGTTATCCCCTCATCAGAGCTACAGGCTGACACTGTTGAAGGAAGAAGGAATCATTGAAGTGACCGTTTCCAGGTTAGAAAAGCATGAGACCGAACTACTGATTATGATTTACAGTTAGCTGATAATTAGTTGAATATATGCATGTGTTAGTACACATTCAGACCTCTTACCCTTAATCTTACTCTAACTCTAACTCTTACTCCTGCTCTTGCTGTTACTGTTACTGTTATTCTTACTCTAATAGCACTAATATTCTTTTCTGAAACTTAAAGCAAAAGAAAACTTTTTCCGTGTTTGTTGGGAAAATTCCCGAAAAAGTTCTGAAGAGGCGATTCTCCCTTTTGAGTTTATACAACACTTTGCAAATAGGGAAAAAGTTTCTAATGCCTAATTCTTGCATGAGTTTTGTAGTCTATATTTTTTATAGTTTCATTAATCTTGGTCAGTCAGAGAACTCAACATACATCCATATATATGTACGTGATAATCTACATACACAGTTGTTGACTTTTAAAAGCAGTCATTGACACAAGAACACGCTCACCACCTGAGCAGTTAAATTGTGATATAGAACTATGACAAAACAAAAAAAACCCTTTTGTTTAATCCAAATCCTGATTCCTAAAATCTGGGTTGTTTAGATTTCCTGTAATAATGGAATAGAAAATCTGAAATTAGATTTTTGGTCGTTTGTTGCGCATGTCCGCTTAATAAAACAGACATGGTAGGTGTAACACAAAAATCTTGATTCGCTGATTTGTCAAATGGCACGCAGACCTTACGAAATCTGGAACCGGTTTCAGATTGAATATCCGAAGAATCCACTCTTGGGAGAAGATTGTTTGGGTTGCAATCCAAAATCGGATTCATGAAACTCTTGAATAAAGGAACGCTAAAATTCAGTTTTGGATATAGGGATCCGGGTAAGGATTTTACAAAAGGAACGTACTCTAATATCATTTTATTGCAATATTATTATTCCATTCAAGTGTTCCAAAAGGCTTAATCGCTAGAGATGTCTTGTTACAAGTGGCGGAGATGGTTCACACAGTTTGCCGGACAAGTTTTAAGAATCTCAGGTTTCATTGCGGCCCGGCTTGTCCCTCAGAATTTTGTCCAGGGGATCCAGGAAACAGGTGCTCACTTCTTGGCGGTCAGCAGTTTGTTGCTAGGCGACACGTGTTCAATGTGTATCCCAGGTGTAAAGAAGGAAGCCAAGTTTCGTCATTCAACTGTAAAAACTTTTATTTTGATAAAGAGTTGAGCGAATGGATGGTTGGTCCTTGTTAATACTTTGTTATATCAGGGGAAGGAACAAAACTTAACATTACCTTTGAGAGAGGCAGATGTTAGCTTGTTCACTCAAATCTAGTCTGTTTCTGAGGAGTAAATCGTGTTAAAGCTCAGTTTTTAGTATTGTAATAAAGTACTAGTAAGTTGTCAGCACGCATTTGCAAGCTTCAATGTGTAAACGATCAAAGTTGTTTGGACCTGGAGACAGAACACCGCGCCGGCTGCCGCGTTGTTTGAGGTAAACGCCCCCCTGGGGAACCGGGTAGGGAAAGGTCTAGGAACCGAGTGGAACCCTCCCCTTACTGGCCATTATGTCCCCCGCTGGAGGACGAGAGGCTCGATCAACGGCTTGGTGTCCCTGTCCACCGAAAGTGTGACGAAATAAAGTCAGATCTTTGTCAACAAAGAGAAGCCGGTCGTTTAATACTCGGTACTAATAGTAAACCTTTATTCAAAACAGGGTAGAAACAACTAGCGGCTCTAAACTTGTGCCCTAAAACATTTGTTTACAATATACGAATAAAAATTATCGAGATAAAATCAATAAACAGTTTAAGATATAATTAATGGTAGAGTGAATCTTTGATATATAGTTGAAGAAGAAATTGTTTATTCACAAGTTGAAAGCTCAGAAAAAATTCTGAGTTACTGACGGGAATCGAACCCGCAACCCTCTGATTACCGGTCAGATGCTCTACCCACTGA
>JAOBAT010059909.1:0-25873 GCA_026413305.1 Hydrozoanthus tunicans | reverse complement strand
GGGGGGGGTGAGAGGGGTTTGACAGAGGTTATGTTCCATGCCAAAAAATCGCAAGCTCAGAATTAAAACCCAGTAAATTGTGCTTATATTATTGTTCTCCATATGCATAGACCTAAAAAACCTTTTGGACAACATTAGGTCCTTAAAAAATCCTTCGGACCCCTCCCACATCATCAAAATATTGCATGGGAGCCCCCTGGGGAAAAAAACACTGGTCGGTCTGGGTGTTACAACATGCAGGCATAACATGGCCATTACATAGCTCTTACTCTTTGTGTATTTTTTTGTTGGGAGCTAATGCTTTGGCTGTCTTCATTTCTTTTACTTCATTTTTTTCTTTAAGTTTCATTTTAAGCAGTCAGCTAGCATTTATCAACTGGTATTCGCTAAAACAGCTTAGTCAACTGAAACAAGTACGATATATATAAAGTGTTTCATTCAAGGATACAACACAGTCGTCTAGCCGGGGCTCACGCAAGCGACATGTGAATTTCGATCCAAATTCCGACGATCGACTCACCCCGGGCCACATATATATATTTTCACGAAAACGTAAGCCAACGTTATTCCGAGTTCAAAACCTCATTTAAACTGCAGGTCAAGTTGTCCTGGGTGGAAGGGAAAACCCTTGCCTTAACCTTGGCCAACATGTTATCCACTATACCATAACAAATGCACAATGCCTACAATATATTACGCTTGAAATTGGATATGATTACAATTGTGGGATCCCCAAAAGCCATTTGTTTGTGATACAGCATATTTACGTTTAAATCCCCTTTTTGAGCACGGGCACTTACGGTTGATGGACAGCTGGACAATATTCTATACTTATCTGGCTTTTCCACCTAGCGTTCAATCTTTCTGTTCACATACAGCATTCATTTCCCCCACCCAATCACGTACTGTAGGAAGCTTTGCACTTCCATCAGAGGTCACTCGACCAAAAAACTAAGATATGTACTAACGTATCTCTCTAATCAACAGAAATCAGTAAAATATACCAAATCATTACAGCTGTTGTATATATAAGCTATACAAAGTTTTTGTTTTGTTTACGCTGGTGACAGCACAGAATACGCACAAAACCTTTGCGAAACTCTTCATTCATCCCAGCGTAAAGAATGGGGTTAGTTGAGCTGTTTATGTAGACCATAATATTACAAAACGTCAGCAACTGCTTGATGAAACGATATTTTGACCCAGTCCCAAAGTCTATCCACATCCAAACCACCTGATTGGGCAGCAGACAGATGGCATACGTCAGCACAACAGAGAGAAGCATTTTAATGATCTTTGTGTTACGTTCTAGCCTTCTTTGTTCCTGATGTGTTGTCACTGACGATTGTTCCCTGGCAAAAAAAAAAAGTCTCTCAGCAATACAAAACAACTCTAGTTCCATCTCTAGGGCTTTTCAGCAGTAAGGGAAACGGCGCGGCTGTTTTGAAGTTTATAATACAATACAATACAGTACAACACAACACAACACAACACAATACTTGTAATACAACCCATTGCGTGTTGTAACTTGTTGTGTTGCTTTAGCTTGGCTTTCTTCCAACAATTTTTCTCGGTCGCTTTGTGATGTTCTTACAAATCTTTTTTTTTCTATGCTGACCTTCCGGACTTTCGTCGTTCAAAAAATCAAATTTTAAAGTAAACTGTGGTAGTTCTTCGCTTTCCTCCATTTTTTTTTCACGTCCAAAGAAAAGTTATAGAGCATGAAAACTGACGTGTGCATGTTGTATGAAAAAATAGAACATGGAAGCCAGCCAATCAGAGCGCGCGTTATATTAGCTTTATCTTATAAAGTACAATACAAGTGCTCCCAATTTATAGGGCTTTTCAACACCTGTTAACAATGTGGTATAGGCTACTTAGCAATTGAAGGCTCAATCAACCTTGTATACGCGGCTCACATAATTGACGTTCATTCGGAATTGCTCTCAAATAAAAGTTTACAGACCACGACTCCGGGATCACCCTGTTCTTTTTCGACCGGTAGGAGGGCGGGTGACTGGGCGCGTCTTAATCCGAGATAACGCGAGGTCTAACCGTGCGATGATGATGCAAAGACTACAATTTCTTATCAGTTATTTTAAGAATGGAACCCCGGCCTCATGCACCAATTGCGACAGACTGTACCCATTACCAACTATTCAGGCGGCACATATATCTCAAGAGACAAGGTGACCGAGTAAACAAGAAAACAGTTGACAAGTCAGATGAGTCTGAGGACGATGCTTAGAACACTTTTCACAGAGAACAAACTAATCCTCTCAAGAAAACTGACAGCAACGACAACAATAGACAAGGACAAGACAATCAGTGCAAAAGGCAAAAATTCAATGAAAATGTTGATAGCGATAAAAATGTTAGTGATAATAATGATAAAACTGGAAACGTTTTTTAGATTTATAGCTGATTTTAGTTAAACTTAGTAACAACCTGCAGTGACGGTACCACTTGAGGCAGGCTCTACGTCACTTCCGTTCTTACCTGTTCTGATTTGCTTCAAAGTTGCTTGGAAGGTCTTTCATTGGCCTTGTAACCAACTTATTAACAGCTTTGGCAGGTGATGACGTATGCTCATTACTACAACCGCTGACGTCTTCCAGCATGAGAGATTTCTCTTGGTCTACCTTGGGTTTGCTTTGCAACAAACTGCTTACTTTTTTGTTTTTGTTAATACGCTTTGCTTGATCTCGGAGTTTAATGGCAACTCCGGCGTATGCGAATGCAATGATGGTTAGCGGCAGAAGATACTAGAAAAAACGTTTTGGTACAAATTAATGATGACAAAAGGCTAAAGCATACATGTACAAGAGTAGGCAGAAACATAAAACTATAAAATTAAACATATGAAATAATCACTCAGAACAAGGTTTGAACAACTTATCAATCGGTAGAAATTTTCTTTCTCTCCTAAAGGTCAAAGGGATACGTCGTGACCTTCAAATAATTGCCTACAAATATAACCCAGTTGATGTGTATACTTTTGATCTCCAATGTAAAAAAGGCTTGTTTTAAAAGTTTCAGCTAAACACAGTTCACGAGCCTAACTGGCTCAAAGAGCCGGCGCTTTTCTCCGGTTTCTGTAGAGTTTTTGACTCCCCCTGGACAGGACACTAATCTATCGCAGGTTAGCTCCCAGCAGAACTGGTACTCAATTATACAGCTGAGTCTTGTTCAAGAACATATATTACTAAGCGGACTGACGGGGGCTCGAATTAGCGACCCCAGGATTACGCTAACCGTTCGGCAACTGCGCCGCCGACCTGATCAGGTTTAAGCATCTTTTTAAATATCAAAATAGTAACAATACCGAAAAACACGAAACATAACGGCAGTAGTTGAATAAAAAAATTGACTAAAGATATAAAAGGAAAAGCCGGCAACGCTGAGACACTTTCTGCGCTGAAGCTAGGAAAATGAAGCGAATTGTAGAGTACAGCAAAATGTCACTTGTTGCGATCGGTTTGGGTTTAACAACGCCAAGCAACAATAAAGCTCGGTAATAATAAAATACTTTTTGGGTTTTGCGTAATAAGATATACCAAAGCCGAAGGCTTGCCAATGAGTTACGATGTTTTGGTCAATCTCAATTAAAAAACTGTTTGGCAAGAGAAACATTTATTAAAGCCTGTTTCACACTTGTGAGAAAAGCGCAAGCACAAACACAGGAAAACCCATGTGTAAAAATTGGTAAAGTAAGCCCAAGAAAAAGAAACCATTTTCTTTCTTTTGTGCTTGTGCTTATGCTTATGTCGTTTGTTTCACCAGTGTGAACATCCGTGAAACAAGCATAAGCATGTCGTCACCAGTCTACATTGCGCATGCGTATTTTTCATTTTCTCGTGTTTATTTTACGTGTGTTGAGCATTGGTTCCCCATTCTTGTAATTGTGTGCTTCTGCTTAACTCACAAGTGTGAACCAGGCTTAAGTAATGAGTGATATCAACTATCCGAGTATTAAATGCATGAAAGTATATATATCACTTTTATGGAACTTAATTTGATAAAAATGCTTTTGAAAAAGAAGAAAAATGTCATATATTTCATTCAAACATCTCCTTTTATTACTGAGATGTTTAGGTTTTTCTCTGAAATATGCAAATTAACAAATTTAAGACGTAAAAGGGAGAACCCAACGGGAAAAATTGTGTTTTTGTTATAGTCAAACAACTATGCAAACTTTAAGAATTATTGGTCTTGAAATTCATGAAATAATTGTTGTTTTGTGATATTTCCATTTGAAGGTTCCCCTATTACGTCACAACTTTGGTAAATTCTGCACATTTAAAAAACCTTGAACCAAAGAAGGTATTTCAATGAAATAAACGACAATTTTTCTCCTTTTCAAAAACCTTTCTAAAAAATACAGTTCCATGCATATGGAAGTGATAGATACACTACAAGTTAAAATAAAAAGGGAAACAAGTAGAAATCGGAAAAAGAGAGAAGAAAAGAGAAAATTCAACAGAGCAGTACAGGGTAGAAATTTTGCAACAAGAAACGTACCTGAAGTACGAAAAGAAAGGCGGTATACGCGCGACGATACTCGTCCGCTGGCCAATTTTCAGTGCATTCTGTTCCGTTGAATTTCAAGACCAGAACATAAGGCAACACGAGGACGAGCGAGAGAAGCCACGTGCTGGCTATTATCAAACCAGTTTGCTTTTGCGAAAACCGTGGTTTAGTCGGGTACACGACAGCACGAAACCTATGAAAGAGTATTGTTAATTACTAACTACATTTTTGCCGTAGTTACCAAAACTAGCAAAATTTTAAGACTATATATCAAAATTGCTAGTAAGACTACAAGGTACCTCTACCAATGTTAATTGCTGCGAAAGACTAGTAATAGTGACGGGTCGAGTAGGTTTGAGCACGAGTTCTATACTAATAGCCAGATCGGAAGTCATTTTGTGAACTGGCAGGCCATGCAGCTGGTTATAAATGGTTTTGAAAACACATGGTACGTTTGTAATCATAGCTTCTCCCAAGCAAGTTTTAGTTTTTTTGCTTATTGTTTTAAGGCTTTGGACAATGTTTGCAACTAGTAGAATTTTAATGGAATATACTTCGTTTAACCGGTTTTAGATTTTATCTTTCCTGGGTTTTTTTAGAGGCATATTATTTATTTCATAGATTGTTAGCATTGTGTATTTTAAGAGATTCTATCTAAAAACAAATTATCGTGATGTTGGTAAACTCAATAAAGACTGTTATGAATTGGTCAGCGGTACCCAAGCTATAGCAATATGCGCGCGACAAAAAGTAGATGGTTTTCGAAATTAAGTGACTTTGCGAGAAAGCCTGTTAGTGTCAAACGCTGGTTTAATTGACATTGAAACCATTCATCAAGCTGATCATAGTGGGATTTCATTTTCCGTTTCCTATAAGATGACAGCTGATCCAACTGTAAAAGACATTCACCTAATGAGATCTGCTCTATAATATGCAAATTTGTAGCATGTTTAGCTGTGGATGATACGTCGCCAAACGATCGAGGCAACGAAACCAAGCCGTGATTGGCAAACGAAGCTTCTAATTTGAACTGAAACTCTTAAGTTATGCGGTCTTCCTCTTGCTTCGTCACTAAAACAATGGCCACTTTGATGACTACTTCCACTAACAACAAAAACTAGCGTTCATATTGAATATCGCTTTTGTCCGCAAAGCCAGTAATCGACTACAAAACAAATGAAAACAGACAGTTTCAGCTCGCAGCACTCCACTTGCTGTTAAATACTGCTAGTTCTGAAGTGCTAAATTCAATGTTAACTGAACCTAACATTTTTATATGCTTTACCCAAGCATTTGATTGTTGCTTAGGCTAGATATATTAATGTCGTACAAAGCACAAGAAAACAAAGAAATATTTTATAAGTGGTTAAGTGGGTCAGAGCAGTGCTTTTTTTTCTGTTCTCTACAAGTTGCAATATTATCCAATCAGCTCCAAACTTTTCAGTAAGTTAAAGATATATACTCATAAAAATGTTTAAACCCTCACTTCCACCCCCATCCTCTTCCCAAACACCACACGAACTTACACTAACCACTTTAGTTAAGTACTTCATATTAACATGCAGTAAAACGCCTTACCGATCCATACTAATAGCAGCTAGGGTCGCAGCTGAGCATTGCGTGACAAGAGTCATGGCCGGCCATATTACTCTGCACAAAAAAGGCCCAAAGGGCCAGGGATCGCTTTGAGCTTTAACTTTAAGGGCCACGTCAAACGGGATACACACCAGAGCAACTGTCAGGTCTGCTACTGCAAGGTTTACTATGAGGTAGTTCCTCGTGTTGCGCATGGTCGCCGTGTTGTGAATTACCAGGCATACTAGAATGTTGCCTAATACACTTATTACAAAGATTACAGAAAACAGGGTGTATTCCACAATCGCGAGGGCATCAGGTAACATATTACTTGTAGTGCCGTTGCCCGATGTAGAATTGATGTCCATTATTTTTCAAGGAATTAAAACTGATTGTTTTTCTTATAAAAGAAACTATTAAAACAGAAAAACTGTTGATGGTTTAGATAGTGTTCGTCAGAACTGTTTTCAAATTGTGACGTCACTGATATTTAGATGTCAGTCAAGAGCTGTGAAAACATTAGACGTGTCTATGACAAGTTTATAACTATTTTGGACTTGTTATGACAAGGACATTTGATTTCCTCGGCTCTCACAACTGGAGGTAGAATCCTTTTTGTGGAGTTGAACAGCTTTTTCACCTTAGAAAACAAAACATCATTGTAATCAATTCAGGGCGTACATCGAAGGTAGATTACATAGAAAATTCAAACAAAATATTTTGATATCATAGTTGTAAAAAGAAGGATATTTTTGTTGCCTCCTGTAGTTATGTTCATACATAATGCAAACCTTTTGCGTTCAATCCAAAGCAATCGTTAGAAAGAGTTCTTTATTGCCTGGTCAGGCGATGTCAATAGCGCCATTAAATGGTTGCTGCGCTTTGTTATAGTCTGACTTCCAGCGGCGCAGATTTTAACGGTTACCTTAAGGCTAACAGAGTAAGTAAAACCTAACTGCACAGGTACAAGAATATGGACATGCAATTACCGTCTCAGTCTGTATATGTTCATACATTTAGATAGCTTGAATTAATATTCGGAAATGGTAAACAACGAAGAACTTCTAGCAGAAGAATCCAAAATGATACAGTTGTCTCTTCCCCTCTGTAGTTGTTTAAAGCTGCATATTTAAAAGATGTTGAGGGAGAAGAAAAACGTCTCGAAGATCAGTATTTCAATAAAAAGTTTCAGCCGTTCGGCCTTGAAAATCTAAAAACAAAAGAAATATAATTTGGAAATATTATGTTTTTTTTGTTGAAGAAGGCCGAACGGCCATAACATTTTATTAAAAAACTGGATCTTCGACAAGTTTATCTTTCCCCTAAAATTTTGTATACATACAACTGTAATATATATAGTTATACACACTCTTACAGTTTGTATTCTATAATATACTGCTTTTTACCGACACTTTAGTCTGAGAGCAAAGCCATAGCTACAATTAAAACAACTGATAAGTTTTCTATAGCATATCACGTTTAACTTTGAAATCAAAACTCTCGTGCTAACATTCAACGTATTAGTGTTGGAACACATCTGCTTACTTATGAGACTTTTTCAGTCTGACTTGCTTCTTCTTGGAGTCTAATAGAACTGGCCTTTGGGAGTCTACTGGGCTAGCGGTAAATACTGTTCTTGATCCTCTGGGCGATTTCGTTTCTTCAATTGGTAATATATATGCTCTCCTGCTGTTTCTTTACAACTGAAATGCTTCCTCAAGGCTCAGATTAATGAGTGTGTCTTCCTGTGTGTAGACAATGCTCAGATTTTGTTTTTGTTTGAGTGCGAGGTTTCTCTCGGCCTCTGCTTAACCTACAGCAAAACAAATTATGGGGTTATTAGCAAACAATTAAGACGAAATATTTATTTAAAAAGATGGTTTGATGTTTCACAGGAAAGTGAAGCATAATATAAATCTTTTATCTCTCTACCCATTTTTTGCTTTATGTTACTGAGTTTCGTTTCTGCTTGGAAACATTTTAGATGTTATCCTCGAGTAGTCAACAAACATCTTTTACCAGCATAACATGTAATATCGTCACGTAATTCATGAAACGTAGGTTAAATAACGAGCGCTCATCTTTAACTCTAGACTGCAATTAAACAAATGTTGTTCGAACGTGTAAAAGGCTTGTTTGTACATGTAGATTCAGGGAAAAATTATCAGTTAAAGCAATGCAAAGAAGCTTAATTTTGATACTAATCTAAATACGAGTAATTGTGGAGTAGAGGATCAAAAAAGGTTGTTTTTGTAATGTTAATTGTATGTTTTTACGTTAACTGAAATAAATATCTTTGTGTTAAAGCTGTCAAACATACATGCCGCTTAAAACCGTGTACTTGTTCGATAGTGCTTTAAAACAGCACCTCCATACATGCGTCAGGAAGCAATAAAACACATGAAAACAATGACTTGGGATTAGTTACAAGGTCGAAAATTATCCTTGGTAACTTGTGCTATCGTGGTCCTTTGTTTGTCTTACGTCAAGGAATAATGTTATTACGCGTACAACGAAAACCTACTCAAAAAGGTCGTTTAGGCTATAGACAAGATTGAGTTTTTCAAAAAAGATTCGGAGTGAATTACGGAGGTAACCGACTTAAGGCAATTTATTTTTGGCTTGAGCGGGGGAATTGAGATAAAAAAGACAAAATATTTTTCATCAAAATGCTTTTCTTTATAAATAAGCACTAAAATTCAATTGTCTGCTATTTTTGTAAAAACCGACAAGAAGATGGCAAGAGAACGCTTTTGATAGCATTATTGATATAAGGAAAAAGAAGTGATAAAAAAGTAGTTTTTTAGTTATTTTTTTTCAAGTAAAGTAGAAGAGGAAGGTTTAAGGTTTCCACAAGATAAAACTTTATCTTTGTTGAGAATGAATTTGGAGTAACTAAGGACTGACAAACTATAAGAAAACTGATAAATATCAAATAAAAGCAGCAAGATAATTATGCTGGGTCCAAGTAGTTTTTGTTTAGAAAGTAAAATTTTGAACACGAGTTTTCTATTAACTACTGGTTGTTTGTCTGGCTTCGCGGATTGAGAGTCATTGCTAAACATTGTCAGTTTGTAAAGATATGGCCTGTAATAAAAGAACTTGTCTAAAGTTGACGAAAAAGCTCTTTACCTGTCATTTAAGGCACAGCCTGTATTCAAGACAGTAAAATTAATATTTTTTTTAAAAATTCCCCAGTTGAGTTTATGAACTAGAAAAAACTTTTCAGTTTCATTTTTTCTTTTCTTATTTTGATTTGTGGTTTATTTAATTTGTACACTTTGTTTGTGGTTTTGGAAAATATTCTCAGTTTATTCTGTTAATTGCCATGTTTAAAATATGTACGTGACCTCAGAATAACGTTGCTACGAATTCCGTCAAGACACTTAAAAAATATGGTCAATATCAATCACTCCATTCTTTATAGCCACAACACTTACTTTTTGTAAACTATCAAATGTACTTGAACATCCAACTGCTTCCATTGATATTAATTTCTTATTTATATAGTAAGACGTGTTCCTTTATAAGTCTTTAGAGAAAAAAACACACCATATGCAAACGATGAAGTTTGTCTTGAAACCATTTGGATTTCTAGATTTTGAGTTAAATGGATGATCCGCATTTACGTTGATCACGTGGAAATCCTCTCCAGTGCTTTTCAGAGCCAAAACAAAGTAAAGTAGATATCTATTAATTCATTTTAGGTTCTATGTCAGTGAGTGTTATTTACTTCCTAAGCTATGAATATTGTGTTGTTTATGCAAACAGCTCCAAGCTGCTGAATATATTCAATTTTAAAATCTTCAAAAAAAATTGAACTCTACAATTTTCTCTATTCGCATTCCGGCTGTTTTTTAGAAATCCGTGCAAAAACTGAAACACATCCCTTGGTTTTTTGGGCGCATCCATTAACGAACAAAGCTTCGCATTTATGAACGTTGTTTTAATTAGTTTCTATTAAATATTGTTTTCTGGCAGTAACACTAGCCAAGCCTGAAACCCTTTCAATAAAATTTGCTTCCCTTTTAAATTCGACTGTCCTGTTTTGCAAAATTGGATGGCAGTTACTTGAAAGGTGGAGGAATCCTTGTAGTAGTTGATTGGATTTTCGCCTTGTCAGCTTAGCTTATGACGATTTTTTGAGGAACCTGAAGAAAACATGCAGCGTAGTCAAAAAAATTCAGAGTTTGCCAAATGAACAAAAATCCTCTTGGACACAAGCCCGAAGACATGCAGCTGTCACAGTTGAAAAATAATTCAATGACGCTAAACAAAACAGAAAAAATGTAGAATACTAAAGAATGACATAAATGTGTTTGACTGTCTCTTGCCCCTGCTGACGTCTACGCCATCTAGCTTACCCTTTGTTGGAGTTATCTACTCACTTCATGATCCATGAATATGTCTTTATGTTGCGCGCGTAAGCTCATTTAATTCCTGTTTTACCTTCTTCATAATGTCGTTAGTACTAGTTTACGTGCTTTTGTTGACAATTTCTTAAAACTCATTTAATTAAAATCCCATTGAATGGTTTTGTGTTCACGGAATAACGGCGCCATCGAATGAGCATCGCCCGGGATGAAGGATGAACACAATCTCTTCTGAGCAACCTCGGTTTCAAAACAGACTTAATTGCATGAAAATTGCCATGCATGTTGTTCATTTCATTAACGGACAAGTTTGAGTTAAAAACAAAAATAGCTTCTATAGTCCAATAAATATGTTTTTATCGATAAATAAAAGATTAAAGACAAATACAAACAAGTCCAGAAAAGCCCATAAATTAAATATCAAGCTGAAAAAAAATTATAAACACATTTAGACACCTTTTCGGTTGTTAGTCTAACTTTGTTAGTTTCAATCATCAGTTTGGCAAAAATTATTTATGTGCCCCCACTGGACTATCCTCCCCCACCCAAAAAAAATAATACTTCCAATTTTTTTTAAAAAAAGCTACCGCAAAATCTACAGACGCAAATCAGAAACTTTTTAAAAGTATGTTTGCTTTTGAAAACAGTTCACTCTAACAATTTTTTTACTCAATAAAAGTCTTGGGATTTTGAAAAACCCATAATGCTACCTTTTTTTAATTACACATTTAAATTTAAGCCCAGCGAGCTATTCATGTCTCAATCGAAAATTAACTGCATGACCTTCATCGTCACGAGGGATGAGGTATTGTCTTTAGTTGAAATTAATAAAGCCAAGGGATAATAGCAACAATAAATAACCATAATAATCGAATGAATTTAATATAGTAAGTAAATGACTATGATGATAATAGGAGTTATAATTATAATGATAATTAAGAGAAGATCAGAGCTGCGTTCGCATTTTACCCCAACGAAGGACTGACTGTCCGAAAAGCCAGTTGTGTATCTTCTTGTTTTCCACCGTGTACTTTTTAAAATGTTTACGAAACTGCCCTAGAAAAGCCAACTTTGGTTTTCTTACAAAGAGCTTTGACTTTGAGATCATTTATTATGTTTAGCAGTGTCGAGTGACTTGTTTCGGCTTATTAGCATTGAAAACGTTAATTTACTGAAAGCCGTTACAAGATACCACTCATCGTTGCTAAGTACATGCATGCATTACGGGAAATGTTAGCTTTTATCTGTGCAGCAGCAGCAGAGTGTATTCTTAAATAAAATATAGTGTTACATTGAAATTTCATGTGCAGGCCAGGTTTGTCGAGTATTTATACATCCAGACAGCAGCTATCGTCTCTTTCGAGAATGATTGACAAATAACTTGATCTTTCGCCATTAAAAGACTTTGTTCAATAAATACAACGTTTTCCAAACTCAGTAGTATCTAACAAAGTGAGATACCAAATGATCGACACTATTTTTTATTTTGCTAAAAAGTGTTTTACACAATGACAATAAAGAGGACAAAAAGCTGGCTCTTTTTCAAACAGTGGCGCATTGTAGTGGCAAAACTAACTTTGACTTTATAAATTATTAATAAAAGCCTTTTATATATTTAACCTAAAAACTATTTTCAAATTGCTGAAGACATGGCTTGTCTTTGTGGTAACTTAAAGCAGCTAGTGTTCAGTTCAAGGAAATTACCGTCGAAGTTACGTCATACTCCATCAGAAGTCTAAATGGCTTGGACTCCATGCGCCAATCCCAAGACAGCCTCATTCAGAGAGCTGAATCGCCTAATCTTAAATCAAAAAGAGATGCAGGCCGACACTCAATCCCTCAAAGAGAACCGCTCTATTGTGATTTTTCCTTACTAACAAAAGCTGCGCTAACGTAGTTTTAGATGCCGATAATTACCACTCCACGAATAACTACCTTGCAGTTTGTCTGATTTTGTAAAACCAAATGAGTCTTTACGTCCTATTAATTTCGTGTAATTACCTCTTTTAAAACAACTTATTTATTTGCTAGCGTTCTAGTTTCGTCTCCTTCACAAGGCTTGTCCCGTACTTACAGTTCCAAATCTAGCCAGATTTCCACAACTTGCGAGCACAACCAGTCAGTCATTCTCATGTCAAACTCTTGCTTATACCATGCAATATTCTCGATCATCAAATTGGGATGCCCTGAGTCTGAGAGCTGTACTTTTGTGACTTGACCCCAATTGATGAACTTACCAGTAGGTACCAGCCCCACGCGGCATTAGATAGCTAAACTTTACAGATGCTTTATGGCTTGCAATTGCGGGTAGCAGTCAAACGTTTGGAAGCACGATTCGACAATCACCATCTTCTTCATAACAACTGACCAAGTAAACTGTGACAGTCTGCTCAAGCATCTTAACAGAAGCAGGCAACCTTTGGCTTCCCTACCACTTTGTCATAGAAACTAGGTTTCTTTAACGCTTGGTACACAGGGAACCGAAGGCCGCTTTGTATGTCTAGGTTTTACGTAAAAGGAGGAACGACTCGATTTTTGTTTGAAATCGTCCCGCAACTCAATAGGATCGGACAGCGCATGCGTACATTTCGTCAACTTTAAGGTGTTGGGGCGGCACAGCACGAGCAAAAAAACTCGCACTTACATTTCATACTATCCACTTTATCTGACGTTTCACTTTGCCGTTCATTTATCACAACTGATTAGCACACCACTGCAGAACTTTATGAAGTTTACTGTCTGCCGAAATTAAGGTAAAAACTGGATTTCTTTTTGTGTACATATAAAGCTCATGACAACGGATAAACGATCACAGCAAAAAATGTGTGTTTCCGCACCCATTTTTTTTTTAGTTTTCGCCACAACTCGCTTTCTTGTCAAATACTCGGAGTGTATGTGCTTGCTGTTGTTTGCCGTGATTAGCTTTGAAATAATTCAAAGTTCAATGTTTTACTGCACGCATCTAATAATGTACATGGAAAAATTGGTTCTGATTGGCTGACAACAATGCGATTCAACTGTAACGCACTGCAAAATCTTAATTTATTACAGTATAAATCACTACTCCTAATTGGTTCAAACGCAGTGTGTATCCGAACAATTCGCTCAGGCCAGACAAATCGGCATAAACTGACCTGCAACGAGGACTACAAAATCAACAACGACGGCTCACAGGAAACCATTTTTTTGCTGTAGTATTTTTGATTATATTTAACTCGTTTCCTCTTTTCTTAGCTTGTAAATAGAAAAGGGTAATGTCTCCTTAAAAATATTGAAAAATATTAATTTTGTTTGCGAGAACTTTTAGCGTTGTAGCTTTTGAAAAACGACAGCATGTGCAGGTGGCAAGCTTGGGGCGGAGCTATTGATCTTTGCTTTTGTCAGTAGCGTTTCCCTTCTAATTTGCTATAACATTCTAAATCAATTCATTGGAGACCTAAGACCGAACCGTTCCTTTTTTCTCCGAACACTATATTACTGTCGCTAAACTTATATTTATGTTTTCTTTCTCTTCAGTATCCATGATTGACATTTCTTAACTCAAAACCTAAACGGCTGAAAGATGCCAAATTGTTAGAATAAAATTTCCCGAGAAACGGCTGAATTACACGACTGTCTCAAGTTTAATTCTCTTGCGACTGAACCCATAATATTGTGTTTTCCTCGTCAAAGAAATATTTTCCAACACCGAGATCAAATTTCATGCAGACAATATCGCAGCTCGTCAAACTGATGATGCCAACTTCTTACAAAGAGTAGATCTCAAAATCAACCTACCTTAGCTGTGATGTATGAGCAACAGTTGTCACAATTCTAAAACACTTATCATTTTATGACCGTTTTCTTTCCTGTACAAATGTCATCTCGAGCTTGCTCCTTATAGTAACAGTTTCACGGTTGCTCTTTTTTGTAAATAAATCATAAAAATTCCGTACCCCACTTTAAACGTTGTGAATAAACTGGCCCGTTCCGTATCAGTGTTGTGTCCTTAGAATTATCCATACATAATCTCGAAGGAATAATAAGCGTGCTTACCAAAGAGTAACTGTTATGTCTTTCTATCAGGAAAGATTTTCCCTGTTCGTTGGCTACTCTTCACATGAGAGAAAGATAGGCAAAGAAATGCGTAGTGTTTGCGTCCTAAAATTATGGACTTGCATGAGAACACCTCTATCGAGAGAATGAACTGCTCTCTAGATAAAATTAACATACATACTTGTTTTGACAGCAACAACAAAGTGTTTCAATTGTAATGGACTAGAAACTTATCGACTGTCACTAAAAACAGTAATTAAGCCTCTATTAAATATACTATCTCAACCTGTCAGTTTCTGAAAAGAAAACACCCAAGTGTATCTTTGCCGGTACGCAGTTTGTCGACAAATGCACGACTTTTCTTTTCTCTTTAGGAAGGCCTCGACTTTTGGCTTTTTTATCTCGAAGTTTAGGCTAATGGGACATGGATGAAACAAAAGCGAGTGAGAAAGGGACCGACCGAAGATTAGCTTATATGAATCAATAATGCAAACAACATTCTAAAATCTTGTTCTTGTGCGCAAACACCTGCGCCATTGTTTTAATAGATCACTTCTTCCATTAAATTTCGGCTTAATTCCTAGTGTTTAGGATTTACAGTAGATAGTACCGTTTTTAGTTCATCGCTTTGACTGACGTTATATTCTAAATTCTAAAAAAGTGTTTGACAGTTAATACATGCCCTTTTAAACAACACTTGTAAGCGTACAAAAATGTACTGTTGATGAAGATGGGTATAAAATAATCCGAACTATGTTCGACAACAACATGGCTGCATACTTGATAATTTGAATGTCGAGTTAAAAATATTTCAAAACGGCCGGAATATGTCAACACAGTACAGGCCAAAACAAAATGTTAAAAGCATGAAAGGGCCAATGGTTTTAGTTTATTCCACAATGCTGAAGGTTAGTCTTCTTGAAGCACAAAACGTTGACGGAAAAGAAAAATTGAGGTTTTGAAGAAATGCGTACTAGAGTTGTTTATTTAAAACTTGCTTTATGAGAATTAAAAAGAACGAGAGATAAGTGTCTTAGATCAAAATAATACCAGACTGAACGGAAGAAGTAAGCGATTACAAATACTAACTGCTAGTTAATAATTTTTGGAAGGGAAATAGTTAAGACTGCATCCTAGAGTAGTCATTGGCTAGGGCTATTGTCTGAGTATCCTGTTATCTTTGAAAATATACAAAAAAAATACAATAAAAATTTTGCAAGATACGCTACTTAATAAAATTACTTGCTTGAGCCTGCCTTACCAATAAGACAGGTTCTTATCCCAGGTTTCTATATTGCTAAACTTGAGCCATGAGTCAGACGAGTCTTTGACTTCCCCTTGATAATAATTTGTCACAGGTTAGACCCTGATGCAGAAGTTGGTACTTGTTGATACATGTAAAGCTGAGTCGACTGGAGCAGGTCGGGTAAAAGTTTTGCTCATGGACTCAACACAGTGGTTTGAACGGATTTCTGAGGCTAACTGAGAACCAATGAGTTGAAACGCTAAGCGCTCAATTGCTGAGCAACGATATGCTAACAGTTGCTAAATGTTTGGAGTAATATCACCTTTTTCCTCGACGAAACAACTACTTGTCCATCATAAAAAGTACCCTGGAACCATAGTTTTCTGTACTCAACACGCGGCACGATGAAAACAGCAACAATGGTTTCCTAAGAAAACAGAACGCTAGCCGGTATGTCCAATGAATGAGAATATATTCAGGAGTGCATCACCAGAGCCAATCAGAAAGCGCGTTATATCTCTTGTTTTATAATAGGAGATAGAGAACGAACCAGCCCAAGGCAAACTATCCCGCTTGCCTTTAGCATGTCGGAGTTTGACCTCTCTGAAGATGATCACATGATCGAAACATGCAATGGTTTCCTTTTTAACATCTATGGTCGTGTAGCATGTCTGATGGCTCAAGCAGTGCGACAACGACAACAAGTTATCCACGTTTCCGAGAGGAATGTGGGCAGGTGTTGGGGGTCTGGAACTGGGATTGCCTTTCTTGCTTTTGGTTGATTTGTTCTCACTCTCTACTGTAGTCGCCTTGACAGCTCTGTGGTTAGCCGAAGCATCTGCTAATGTGATCGGGCTGTCGTGGGTTCCATTCTCGATCAGGGCAGCTAGAATTTTGTTTCTTTCTCGGATTCTCTTACATTTACAACATGTCAGAGTTAACCCCTCTAAAAATGATCACGTAGATTTAAGCATGCATTTGTTGTTTTTATTATTATCATTATAATTGTTATATTTGATCCAAAGATTAAAACTATTTAGCCAAACAGAACCTTTGAAAGCATTTTCTGCATTGCTCAAAGGATTGTAATCTGCCTCAGTTTTTTCACGCAAATGTTGTTTTTTGGAGTAAAGATACTTTGGAACATGTAATGCATGAAGATCAACTAACTCTTTTTCTGTCTAACAAAAAACTATCCAGAAAAAAATACACCTACGTAAATTACACTTGGTAGCAAGTATTACTCGAGCAAACATGGTCGTTCTAACTAAATAAAATAACTCAGGACTCCTACATGGCAATATAAATGCATACAGGAATTATTGTGAAATATATGCAGGTGGAGCAATTGCTAGACAAGTTTTAGTTAACAAGAGTGATATTAAACTTTCGGTCTCCTTGACTACCAAAGAATACCAGATTCAAGGTAACAGTGGAACGTTGTAGCCTATACTAGAATTGAGAGTTTTTTGTAACGAATAAGAATTATACCCTTCCTTTTAACTGATCTCACATGGGCAATTACAAACTATACATGGCGACTAGTTCACCACGCGAGCAAAAATCAGGATTGCGTGTTTATAAAACGAATTCGAAAAACTAAAAAAGGGAAAGTTGAATAATTTGTCTTCTAGATTATTAAAAGGTAATCGAATAAGTCCTCGTCAAACTTCTACTAAAATCACTTGTCTTTTTTGCCTTAACTCGAATTAGGCCAAAAAACGGTGTGGTTTTTTTCGAAATTTTACTCGGCCTCATTCAATTTTCTATAATAATTGAATGAGTTGAGTCAAACTTCGAAAATAATCAAGCGTCCTTGGCCTGAGACTTTCAAAATTAAACCCAAAGACAAGTGCTCTTTTTTTCGAAATTTGACGAGGACTCAATCAAGACAGACAAATTGTCGTGTTTTTATGGTTTTACGTGACTTCGGGTTCGTATTTTTGGTAATAGTGTGCTTGCGTGACAAATTTACAGTTGCCAAGGATAATTTTTAATTGCCCATGCATGTGAAACCAGGTGAAAGGAAGGATATAATAACGAATAAATCGAGAGCCGAATTTCGTCAATTTGATTTGTCTTCTATACCAATATGGACTCAAAAGGAGCTTGATGGTTTTTTACACGAAAAACGACGTAGGAAAAATATAACCTCCCGGCAGTTTTCCCAAAGGGGATGACGAGTGTATTTATTTTGTAACGAACAGCAGCTGACACTAAGTAATTGTTACACGAAAGGTACAAAAACTTCTGGTTTACCATTCTTAGAAATGCTTTAGTTTCGGTTAGATATTTGGTAGAGTGAAAATTGTCGAATTAGGCCATGCCAGGTAATTTCTGAAGTCGTTCACACTGTTGAAAAAGTGAGTATAGATGCGGTAATATTTCGCCCATTCTAAATGTATGCACCCATCTCTCAGCACTAACAGTTTTGAATACTGTTGGGTTATTGAATACTTCTTTTGGTTATTGCTGAAAGAAAGAGTTACTAAGCTACCCAAATCATCGGAACAACACGAAAAGAGGAAAGGTTTTATAAAACTTTTGTTACAAACATTATTCTACCACACCCACGCTGGCGCCATCACAAGATTTTCAGTTCGGTTTATTTCTTGCATTCTCGAAACGTAAGCACAATTTATCACGATCCAGGATTAAAATAGAACGCACATTTACAATCTTTGTGTTCCTTTCCGTTGTGGTTGGAATTATCGATATCAAAGGATTAGTTACTACAGTTCGAAAAGCTAATTCTTTACATTAACCTAATTTAGCTTGGTCTACAACACCTCAGTGTGGCGGCGTAAAAACAAGGGCACATTTCTCCAAAACCCTGGGTGAACCTCAACAAATGGCTCTAAGGAGCTGGTCACATGACTATAAATGAAGGGCACACTAAAGCCCTTTGACACCAGGTAGTAGGATTGCCGTACAAGTATTACTTTACAACGGTTTCGTGTGCTTTCCGAGTGATTAGTAACAAAATGTTTAAACTTGAACTAGAACTAGACGCGAAATGCATTTATAGTCTGGCACATCTAACACTTCCAAGTGCGGCACCGAAAGACAAAAGAGAAAGTAGTAAAATGGTTACTTCAATAATTGCATTATAATTGTATTCAAATCCGATTAAAACAACCTGAATCTAGAGCTAGCAAAGAAACTTCTACAGGGCGTACGTTTGAAACACAAGACCTATAAGGAATTTATAGTATCTTGTATAATACTTATAGCAGGAATAAATGCTCCATGAGTGCGCAGTACGCAAAATAGTGCTATATTGGACGATAACAACAAGGATTTTTATCTTTTTCTTTTCAGTTTTTTGCGCGATTAGTATGCATTATGTTAAGTCACTTACATTGGTTTTTATGATCTCGAGTTTCTGGCGATGGCGGCCTTAGGTTTACGTCATAATATCGAGGAAACACATTTTGCGAGGCTATAAAGTTAAATGAATCAAAGTTAAGGAACACTTTGAAAACTATGTCTTCAATTATCGGTAAAACATCAAATCACTAAGTTTCCACAAAGATGAAAATAGTTTACTTTGCTATTCAAATTTGGTAATTGACTTTTCTTTTTGTTTTCTAAATTGCATTTTAACCGAGAAGGGACAATCTTTAAAAGCATCAATCCAAGAATCTCATCTAGGCTTGCTGCGGTAGATAGTAAAAACATTCGGGCCATTAGATGGATACAACTGCTTGTTTACCATATCAATAAATAATTGCTTCTCACGAGACGCATTCAGTATCAAGGAAAGTGCAATGGAATCAAAGTACCTCCCAACAATTCAACAGTCATATAATTGAATTAAACGCCAGGCCGGCAGATGGCACCCCGGGGGGTACTTCAGGGTCAAAAGGGTAGAGATGGCTGTCGGAAAAGTCCCAAATATACCCTAAAAAATACCAAGCGATAAAAATTTTCTACCTTAAAAAATATCTCTCGGTTTTAAAATTAACCTAAAAAATACCAGTTTTCTCTTGACAGCTAGCGGATCGGCGCGAAGTTCCTCGTGATATGCAGTGAACAAAGGCGCGCGCGTATTAGGACGTTCGACAAAGGACTTTTTTCATAACATCTTATCAGTAGTGCACGTTTGCTAAAACACGGGACTGCAAGCAGTCCAATATCTTGGGGTTTTTTAACCCAAAAAATATCAGACTCTTGGTTCACCACAGATTTTCTTTTAACAACCCCTATAAAATACCGGACTGACAATTTTAACCCCTAAAAAATACGACGGTCATACCTGGGCTATCAGGGTACACCGACACATTCTACCACACTTGTTGAAAAAGAGTAGGGTAATCCAGGTGTCGAGGTTCCCTGAGTGGTAGTTAGGTTGAGTTGGAAGTAAACCTTTGAAGACTGGTGCATTTCGAGCCATGTGGAACTTACCTTATTAATAGTTATGACCAAACATTCAAAGGTTTGGCGCTGACCCTTTTGAATGAGAGTTAGGAGTCAGTAATAAAGTTGAAATGATCGCAATCACGAAAGTCAAGTGTCCAGTGGAGTGGGAAACGTAAGGTAGGGAGACCCAACAACACCTTGCATCAAACTGTCGAAGGGGAGCGCAAGACCCTCCATCAAACATAGGGGAGTATTCGGAAGCTGGCCCAGAACAGGAAGGATACAAGCAAATTGTGGCTTCGATTGAAAAAATCGTCCCTCAAAGTGATTTAAGGCATTTCAGTAAACTAGGCTTATAAACAAAGATGACTGAGAAGCCGTGTAAAACGTTATCCAGGGTTCAAATTCGGTCCTTTAACCTTTTCAACCAAATTATCAACAACTTCTCTCTACATAACTCATACAATAGAAGACATTTGGTAATGAGAAAATACGAATTGATCAAACATAGCAAGCTACTGAAGATGAAAAGCAAAATTCTCCTAAACTGGTGGCAATACGTCACTTGGCGTGTTGGGGGCTGAAAGAGTTAACTTGTTTATCCACGGTCAAAGGGGATCCGCTTTTTGGTGTTTCAAGAGAAGAAAAGAGCTGACCTAAAAAAAAGCAAGCTGTTTCTTTGATATGTAACTGACAGAACTATGTTTGAGTAGATCAACACGTGATGCAAAAAAAATGACCGAAATTTGAGCCACTTAGGCTGAGAAAGGGTTGAACTAACTGAGGTTAAGGTTGAACAAAGACAATTTTCCTTGCTGTCACGTGAGAAAATTAAATATTCTCAGTGAATGATCTAAAAACCCAGCCCATGTTTCAGTGGGTAACAATACTGCGAGGCTCGTGTACTCCACTCACCCTGCTACAGCAGTTAAATACTCTCCGTGGATGATCAAAAAACCCAGCCCATGTTTCAGCGGGTAACAATCCTGCGAGGCTCGTGTACTCCACTAACCCTGTTGCAGCAGCTATGTTACTATATCATACCTTTTTGAGTTTCTTAACCGAACTCAGAGGATCATCCGAACCGTTAACCAGTAGCTGCACATCAGCCACACTCATTGCTGGCTCCTACAGTATAGAAACACATTGATGAGGTCTGATAACAGCTTTTTCAAAACTGATAAAGTGACATTGATATTGAACATAACGTTCAAAACACTTATCAAACTCAAAAGACATCTACAGACTACTAACATAAACAAACTCGGTTGTCTTTTAGATACATCGTAAACCAAAAGAAATAACATTTCGCTTACCGAAACGTTGATTAAGCAGGCAAAAACAACACAAACCGAATCGTTCCCCATTGCTTACAAAAGCATGTTCATTTGACTGTGCCTATCCTTTAGAAAGGCCATTTGTCTGGTTTAGAAAAACCGAACTCTTCTGGTAGAGAGATTCGGTAGGAAGGAGCACTGATAGTCGACGCTTGATTTCACCCAATGACCTTGTTGTCGATAACTGGTTTTCACTTGCTCCCTTCTTTGCTAGAAATTCACAGCTAGCCCTAACTACGGTTGTTTGACTTCTCCGATCCCACTTCTGACACCATGCAGGGTTGGATGGCTTGGCTGCAGCATAACACACAGTGGACTGTAAAGACACTTACACTTAAATAATTCTCGGCCGAGTAGTAACAGCTGTTTCATCCCCTTTCCCAGGCCAGGGGGGTCATCCTTGCAATAAGCTTTGTAACTCCTGCTGTTACTTACCGACAGTTCCTCCATCCACCCCCACGCCAGGCGGGCCAACACCAATGGGTCACTGTCCCCCCTGATTTCTTCCCATGCTGCGTCACTACTGTTTATCTTCCTCTGCAAATAAAGTTTTCAGTAATCTATTTCTAACAGTTTTTAGAAATGCTAAGATTCATTTATATATTAACCACTGCAAATACCATGAATGCTTTTTATTCTCCTGGGGCCGGTTTTTCAAAAGCCGATTAACGATAAAATCGTCCTGATTAAATCTTAACAAAACCTGTTGGTTACCATGGTAGTTAAACCCGGATCAGGGCCAGTCGTCTTTTGAACAAACTAGGCCCTTTGGTCTGTTGTTCAAAAGCCAATTAACTTTAAAACAGGATTAACTCTTAACCTTATGGTTGCCATGGTATTTAACCCTTGATATAAGGGCTAATCGTCTTTTGAACAATTGGGGACAGGTGACAAAACAAAAAAATACCTTCAGTCTCTCGATCCGGTTGTTAACACCAACGTCGCTACATGCACTCGAGGACAACGCCCTTGCGACTTGCATTACATCGCTCAGGACATCGGTACTTTCATCCGGGCTCTCTGTTGTTATGGGCAACCGATAATCACTGCTAGAGTTCAGGGACGCACTCGCGTCTTTCCTTATATGTTGGAGAGGCTTTACAGCTTCTTTCATCAAATCTCGGCAGTCAGCTAAAGAGGATTGGGCAGTAGTTGATTCTTTATCACGGGCGCAAAATGAGTGTTGTACTGGTAATTTAAGAGGTGGCAGACGATTTTTACCTAAGTTGTAGTAAGAAATATTTGAATCGGAAATTCGCCGTTTTGCCTTTAAAGAGTTATCTGTTAAACTAAATGATAAGTTGTACGATTTGCTTAAACTGTCAATACTTTCAATTCCTTCATTGCAACTATTTGGTAAATCAAGATCACTTCGGCCTCTGTTCAAAATAGCTGCTTTTGCCTCCGCTGGTACTAAGGAATCGACGAAAGGACTGTGCTTAATGTCTTGAGGGTTTTCGGTCGGTTCTCGAGAGTCACTCGCAAAATGTATTTGCTTTTTTCCACCACAACTGGTTGCATCTTTGTTTGAATCTGTTTCTTCAAGCTCAGAGAGTTGAGAGCTCATGTCAGAGGGCAGGGCCCAGTTCATCGGAGAATCAGAAAAGTCTGGTTCCACGCTAGCCAGCTGCAGCAGTCGCGAGCAAACGAGCTCGATAATCTAGATGAGAACGAAAGAGACCACACAATTACAGAAAGCAAAAATACAAAACACTTACCGTAAATGCTCTAATTAAACTTTCCAGACGGGGGACTTATCAGAGAGGGTAGCTTACTTAAGAAGTATCGATGGCCAAAGACAACACAAAAACACAACATCAAGTCAAGCTACCAAACAGATTTAATAATTTTTGAAAAACTGAAACAAATAAAAACCGTTGACACAATACGCGTTATTCTTTACACCTTTCGCCTATATATTGATATTGGATGGGGGGGGGATGGGCTCATAAGAGAGTGGGTGAGTTGGGATTGCTTGAAGTTCCAGACAGGGGGGGGGCTTATTAGAGAGGAGGTCTTACAAGAGCGTTAACGGTAACTTATTTAGTAAAATACTCATTTCTGTAGTCTCAACTCGCTGTTTATCCTATAAATTTCAGATACAAGTAAAATCTCTAAAAATCAAAAATAAAATCGCTCATGTACAATGTTTTGAACTCTTAAAATAGTCTCTTGAATTCTTCAACGATCAACAGTGGATTCTAAACAAAATAATGGTAAATGAAAAGGGTTTGGGTAAAACGTATGGTTCTACTCTTACGCCACTCACTACTTAGTAAAAGACGTTAAAGTTATAATGAACGCTTTAGCCCCCCTTTTTAAAACTTAGTATCCTTAAACTTGTCGATTTGATATTTCTCCATGTGGCCATGTTTATGTGTGATTACTAACTATGGCAATCTAATTTAAGAACACTACTTCTGATGATAAAAAAATGTCAAAATATTATTTTAAGGAGATCATTTAGGTAAAACCGTCTATACTCTTAGTGACATCACTTTGATGTTACAGTCGAACTCTTCAAGACGGACAGCCAGATAAGATGGACGCCTCTCTTGTGTGTTTGTGTTGCACAGAACCTTCTTAAGAAGAAAACAATCTAACCTTTGGGATATTTTTCAGATAACGTGCTTCATAGCCATGAAGGAGGTGTTTCTGGCGAGCTAAATACTGCTGCAACGTGAATCGTTTGGCGCCTGAGTGGCTGCAAAGAATACACACAAACAGAAGATTTTCCAAGAAGGGTTCATTCGAGAACATAGTAACTCGATGTAGTCAAAAATGTTTAAAATCAGTTTCTAGAAATTTGAATCTTTTTACAAAACAAACGTTTCGACTGAAACCTGATGGTCACGTGGCAGTGAACTGTTTCGTGACAAACATCGAGGAACGGAGGAGAGGGCCCGGTCCCAAGTGTGCGACAGCGACAGCGAGAACCGGAACCCCCCACCCGTGTCCCGTGTCCTTCAGATGACGATTAACTGCTCAAAATTTGAGCAAGGTTGGAGCTCGGCCAGTGATGTTGTTTCAGCCTGGCTTGATGGACTGAAGAGTCTCTTCTACACAGGTTTCGGCGCTGCCTTCCTCTCCAGAGGTCAGAGGTAACACTATATTGATTCACTGCCACGTAACCATCACTAGTGAAGACTGAAGCTTGCAGTGGAAACGTTTGTTTAGTAAGAAGATCCAAATTTCCAGAAATTGGTTTCAAGAGTCTTTCACCACAATCCAATCTGGATGAGTGACAATATTCACACTCACGTAACAACTCAATGTTTTTCTGAGTATTTTGCTTAGTTGTTTACTTATGTGTGCAGCATTACTTCTCCACTGACATACATTGTTATATCTATTGTGAATCCTAATGACTCTGCAGTGTGTGTTATAGGCGGATTTCAGCTAACTTAGTGTTTACGTAAAAACATTTTCAAATCCAAACATCTTCGAAACGTGAAATAAAGCAACTCTTAACTTGAAAGTTCTACAAATTAAATGGCATTTGATCCATTAAAATGTAATAATGACTGAAACCGTCCTGTAGCTTGTATTGTTAGTACGAGACGCGAAAACCTAATGTTTTTAATCGCCACGAACCACCTCTGCTTTTGAAAAAAATGTACGAGCAAAGAGCGACTCCCTAAAGTGCGTATCGGAAATTCGGGTTTTAACGTTGTTTTTTAACGTTTTTCGTTTTAGTTTGTGGAAATCCGGGTTTTTAAGATTTTTCGTTAATCAGATCTTTAAAAATGAAAACTATCATTAACAGATAATTTCATACTTGTACGTTTTTTGATCAGAACTACATGATGGGTGAATACTGCATGGCTTACCTATTAGGAAAAACTACCCACGATGGAGTTACAAACTTGAAGAAATCGTGCACACACTCAATCTGAGCACGAGTTTGAACTGCCTTAGGTCTGCAAGAAACGCAAACACAGTTAAATTGACAATTATAATCTCAAAGAGATTTCATGGAAAATGAAATCAGAAATGCAAAGAGTTTACCTTGCTTTCCTAACAGTGTGCACGGCCTAAAAATGTTAAAAAGAGCGTTAGTACTGTCTGAAAAACTATATTGTCGTCTTCGAAAAAAAAACTAGACTACTTAAGAACTCGTTATGGGATAAATTGCTCCTTCAGTAAAGGGAAAAGTGACTCCGATTTTCAAGACTTACCTCCGCTGCGCTAATTCTTCGTGAGTAGATCAGATAGCAAGCAATCAGCACACCAGTTCGTCCTGTTAAGTATCAACAAAACAATAAAACAATTAAGTAACTAGAAATCGGCCACATAAGTTCGTTCTGACAAACCCAACAGATGGTGGATCAGAGAACTACCGACCAGCAAACCAGTTCGTCATGATCAATACCAACAGATGGTGGATCAGAGAACTACCGACCAGCAAACCAGTT
>JAOBAT010059898.1:12494-25875 GCA_026413305.1 Hydrozoanthus tunicans | reverse complement strand
AGAGGGGGGGGGACTTAGATCCGGGTAGGCTTATAAATGAAAAACAAATGTTTCTGAACGACGAGTTAAAACGCATCTGAGTAACGAATTAAGGCTAACATATACCACAAAGTTTAGAGTTACATTCATATTACATTTATTGTCACATTAAACCGATAATTTTTCTAAAAAATCTATATATATACACTTATGCGACTAAAACGGTGTGCAAGTAAAAAAATATGTATATAAAAGAAAGTCTTTGGAACCCGTTTTGCCATTTACCCGTGAAAATAAATCTAATTTGTACTTGGAATATAAAAGAAATGTTTTTTCGAGGCCAAAGCTTAGAGCCCGGGTGTACTCCCTATATATTGGGATGGTAGGCATTTTAGAGATTAAAATTGTCAACCCGGTATTTTTTAAGGGTTGTTAAAAGAAATCCTGTGGTAAACCAAGAGTCTGATATTTTTTAGGGTTGAAAAACTCCAAGCTATTACTCTGCTTGCAGTCCCGTATTTTAGCAAATGTGCATACTGACTGAGAAGTTAAGAAAAAGTCTTTTGACGAAGTGTCATGAGGAACTTTTTTCTCGATCCGCTAGCTATCAAGGGAAAATTGGTATTTTTTAGGGTAATTTTAAAACCGAGAGGTATTTTTAGGGTGGAAAATTTTTTATCCCTTGGTATTTTTTAGGGTATTTTGGGGACTTTTCTGACGGTCGTCCCTACCCTTTAAGCCCAAAAGTAACCCCCCCCCCCTCCCCCGGGCTTAGAGAGGCATGGAAATTTCTAATTTTTTGAGGGTTTGAGCCATAGCTGTTCGACAACTTTGTTGCACGGTACGTCTAAAAGTTTTCTGCCCAGTGATGGATCTCTAAAATAGAGTGTTGAGAGAAGAGGTCAAAACAACGGTCCACCCTAGGGACTCAATTTGGGGGGAGGGGGTATTAGCCGTCACCACCCACTTCTAGAGGGGAGTAGGGGGTATATACCGCCACCCACCACCTCTGAAGGGGGGTAGGGGGTATATACCGCCACCCACCACCTCTGAAAGGGGGGTAGGGGGCATATACCGCCACCCACCACCTCTCTTTTTGGGGGGGGGGTAGGGGGTATGTACCGCCACCCATCACCTCTGAAGGGTGGGTAGGGGGTATATACCGCCACCCACAACCTCTGAAGGGGATGTAGAGGGGTATGTACCGCCAACCACCGCCTTTTCAAAAAATCCGGGTCCCTAGGGTGGACCAATGTTTTGACTTTATCCCTGAGTTTGGTGACTATTTCTTGTTGATCGTTCAGATATGGTAACTTGTAAGATACTTTTCCCATGTAATTTTTAGTCATTTTTTGGCAAAACACATTAAAACTGACACGCTACAAATTAAATATTATTAATCATTAATGAAGCCCATAAGTTAAACCACAGATAGACCACGCTCCCGTCACAAATTTGAACGCCAAACCGAATTTTGAAAGCACTATAAAGCAAATGTATGAGAATTTGAATTTTGTTTTAGGCCTATCATTGAGCAAAATTTCTGACGGGGGATGTTTTCAAGTCCCGATTTTGCAGTAAAAACAATTGTCACCTCGTATAGGTTTAAATTTAATGTCTACTTAAAAACATTTCGGATGATTTATTGAAGTAATTCAGCTGTAGTAAGATATTTTTAGGCGCATATTATTCGAAAGCAAAGTACTTATATTAGGGAACACATTTTGTTATTTTGAACGAGGAATTTGTATCGTGATCTATGATGAAAACAAAGGCATTCCAACAGCGATAGTAAACAAAATTACATTAGCACCTTTAATTTTCAATGGATTTTGTGCGATACTTCTCTTTTCTTACGCGCATACATCCATATGAAAGTTTTAAGAGCTGCATGCTGACTGAGAAAATCAAATACTAGTCCATGGACAAACGTCAAATTTCGGATTTCTTTATATTTTGCCTTGAGAACCCTTGGGTGAACTCATTTTAGAAGTCGCACTTAAACTTGCAACTGAGCTTTTGTTTTCGAGAAATTTAGGAAAACCTAAATTAGCACTCACGGGCCTTCGGGGCCTGGTCAAGTTTGACTTTCGCGTACACGCAACTGCCTTATTCTATATATGGAGCTGACTTTTCTCACAAAATTAAACAGTTACTTTTACAACAAGAATATTTAAAAATTTCAAAATTTAAACAATCTTGTTATGATAGTTTTCTGTCTAGTTTTGCGTACTTGCAGCATTAGTGCAACACTCCGAAATTAGCCAAACTTTACAGGTCAAAAAAGGCAGCTGCGATGTCAAGTTTCGTCACTAATTTTACACTGCAGGAAAGTTCTATCATAGTGTTACAACATATTAAAAAACCAGCTTGGGTTATTCATAAACCGCCCGCTGCGAGTTTCGAAAGTCGAGACTATTTTTGACATTAGTACAACACTCCGAAAATAGACACATTTTGCAGTTCAAAAAATGCTACTGCTATGTCAAGCTTCGTTTTAAATTTTACACCACAAGAAAGCTTTATTATGTTATAAAATTTTAAAAATTCAGCTTGGGTAACTCATAAACCGCCCGTTGCGAGTTTTCGAAAGTCAAGACTAATCAGGTTTGGTTATTTTTACTTCAAGGCTGAACACATGTACATGTCACGCACTCCCTACAAACTCGTTGTTCCTGCCTTTTTTTACCTGTAAAATTTGGCTATTTTCAGAGTGTTATATTATTGCTGCAAGTACGCAAAATTAAACAGAAAATATCATGACCAATGGGTTTTAGTTTTAAAATTTTTGCATACTCTTGTTGTGAGGAACTGTTTAATTTTGTGAGAAATGTCAGCTCCATCATGAATAGAGCAATTGCGTGCACGTGAGAATCAAAGTCGACTGACTTTTCATTGAGCGCTAATTTAGGTTTTCCTAAATTTCTCGAAAACGAAAGCTCAGTTGCAAGTTTAAGTGTGATTTCTAAAATGAGTTCATCAAAGGAATTCTCCAGGCAAAGTATAAAGAAATCTGAAATTTGACGTTTGTCCACGAGTATTTGTTTTTCTCAGTCAGCGGCTCTTAATAAAATGTAGCAAAAGTAAATTTTAGGCGGGCCAGGAATCGCACGCCTCGTGTTCTTTAGGCGGGTGATGAGACGTGCGCGGGCGACCGCCCGCCCCTCATTGATAGGTCTGTCGCTTGTTATTTCTCCATAAATGTAACAAAGTCATTCATTCTACATTCTGTAATCTAGTAGTCATAACTTCGTCCATTTAAAGTAGCTTTTTTCCGTTGTGCAGCGTGAAAAAGTAAATCCTACTTTCAAAGGCTACCAGTGGTTAAACATTATCAGCTTTGGGTTTCGCAGTAGATTAAAAGACTGTTAATTAACAACTAGACCACACCCTTGGTACCAGTGTGCAACCTGCAATGTTTATTCAGGCTGCTGCTTAGTTTGAATGACTTTTCACAGGTCTCACACATGAATGGTTTCTCATCACGTGAGCCGAGTAATGCTCTTAGAAGGTAAAGCTAAGTGAAAACGACTTACGGCAGATCTTGCATTTGAATGGTTTCTCCCCAGTGTGTATTCTGTAATGTACTTTAATTTTAACTCACCCTTGCTTGCAAACGATTTCTGGCAGGTGTAACACTGGAACGGTTTCTCACCACTATGTACCCTCTGATGGAATTATCCTTTTAAATGATTTCTATCACCAGCAACCTTAGTAGTTCAAATTTTCAAAGTTTTACAGGGGAGCATGCCCCCGGACCCTCCTAGAAATCGACGCGCGAGCTTAGCCCCGCCAATATAATGTCAAATGTACTCCACGGTCCCCGAGTTACGTGGTATGATTTCAGGGATGGGTAAACACTGATATCCAAATATACTTGTTCCCTGAGACTGGTTGTTCAATGGCCGACTAGCGCTAACCCCGGATTAAATTTTTGACCTCTGTTCTTGTTTCCAACCTTACTGATTTGTAATGTAATTTTGGAATCAGTGACAAGTATTTTTCGTGGAAAATCTAAACAATGTTTCGTAAAAACCGTAAACCTCTCTTTAGTAAAGAATTTACTGCTTGAATTTTGGCTTAATCCAGGGTACGTTAAAGTTAACCAGCCGTTGAACAACCCAGCCCTAGAGATTATACATTAGGTATATAATGTAGCTATTAGGATAATAGATGAATTCTGGTGTTAACAGAAGATAATAAAATACTGACCAATGGTTCATTAACGTCTTTTTATTTTTTTTGGACGAAAGAATGAAAAAGACGTCTTTAATGAGCTCTTGATACTGCCTTAGGCATAAAACAAACCTACCTGAATTCAATCGGATTGTTGGAGAACCACGAAAGAACGACAGACGCGGGCTCGTTTGATAAAATCCTCGATTCTAGTCTACAGACTTTTATTAAAAGGCATTCAGAGTTTGTTTGCTTATTTTCGGAAAGACCTCGACACCATTCATCTCTACGCTACAAACACCACTCATCTGTACCCTACAAACATCACTCATCTGTACCCTACAAATACCACTCATCTGTACCCTACAAGCACCACTCATCTCTACCCAACAAACATCACTCTTCCCTACCCTACAAACACCACTCATCTCTACCCTACAAACACCACTCATCTCTACCCTACAAACACCACTCATCTCTACCCAACAAACATCACTCTTCTCTACGCTACAAACACCACTCATCTGTACCCTACAAACACCACTCATCTGTACCCTACAAACATCACTCTTCCCTACCCTACAAACACCACTCATCTCTACGCTACAAACACCACTCATCTCTACCCTACAAACACCACTCATCTCTACCCTACAAACACCACTCATCTCTACCCAACAAACATCACTCTTCTCTACGCTACAAACACCACTCATCTGTACCCCACAAACACCACTCATATGTACCCTACAAACATCACTCATCTCTACCCAACAAACACCAATCATCTCTACCCAACAAACATCACTCTTCTCTACGCTACAAACACCACTCATCTCTACTCTACAAACACCACTCATCTCTACCCTACAAACAACACTCATCTGTACCCTAAAAACACCACTCATCTGTACCCTACAAATACCACTCATCTCTACCCTACAAGCACCACTCATCTCTACCCTACAAACATCACTCATCTCTACCCAACATCACTCATCTGTACCCTACGAACACCACTCATCTCTACCCTACAAACATCACTCATCTCTACCCTACAAATACCACTCATCTCTACCCTACAAGCACCACTCATCTCTACCCAACAAAGATCACTCATCTCTACCAAACAAACATCACTCATCTGTGCCCTACAATTACCATTCATCTCTACCCAACAAACATCACTCATCTCTACCAAACAAACATCACTCATCTGTACCCTACAAACATCACTCATCTCTATGCTTTAAACACCACTCATCTCTACCCAACAAACATCACTCATCTCTACCCAACAAACACCACTCATCTCTACCCTACAAACACCACTCATCTCTACCCAACAAACATCACTCGTCTCTACCCTACTGACAAACACTACTCATCTCTATGCTACAAACACCACTCACCTTTACCCTACAAACACAATTCAACAAAATTCCACATCACATAGCTATAATAACAACTTAATTTAATGTTTATGTTAGAGCAGTTGCCATTAAGCAAAGACATATGAATAATAACAAAATTATAAAGCGGTCATGCACACAGAAAGAACCCCAACTGATTGCATGGGAAATATAGTAGACCAGTTGGCTATAAACAAGAGTGATGAATTTGACTCTAAGTAAGGTCACCTAAGCCAAAGCTGGCCATTGGTCGGAGTGGGATTTGAACCCAGGCCTAGCACATGCAAAGTCGGCACTCAGCCACTGAGCCACACTGCCTTCCCATAAACTAGGACTTGCAAAAGTGCACTGTCAGCACTTAGCTTTCACGTTTCATTAGCAGCAAAAGCACTAATTAAATACTTGAACAAGATTGAGAGTTACTTTCTGAAGTGATTGATTTGATCCTGTATAAATCAACTTGTACATGACATTCCATGGCTGATACCTTATATTTTCCAAGTTTTATAGGCTTGGATTTTGAAACTGTGGATTTCGATGGCTTTATATCATCAATTTGGACCTGTGCAAAATTCATTAAAAGCCTCGAAATTGTTTTCAAGTACAGGATGCTTAATCTAATAAACTTATGAGCTCTTTTATAATAAAAGTGAAATTGTGCAGTTAATAAGGATTTTAAATGAAGTTCAAATTCCTAAAAATGATGTGGACTTCTCAATAGCAGGAATCCTGTTTGAAAACTAAGCTACAGCTGTAGTATGTTTGTGTGATCTGGAAAATAATTTCTAGCACCAGTAAATATTCTTGGATTTCAAAACAAGACATTGGCACCATCTAAACAATTGCAATATAAGGTGACTAATCTCTGTCATTTCAGATGTCTATTGTCACTGCTGCTTGTCTTCTTGAATATCTCTACTTGCAGGTCCTAATTAAACAGAGTGGGGGGGGGGGGAAGTGAGTGAAAAATGGGATATGGCAACAGAGAGCTGTAATGATTAAATTCTGAAATCTAGAGTGATGTGGCCCATGGGGGTGGGGGTCCTAATAAGCCCCAGGGGATGAGAAAACATTGAAAAGTTAATGCTGTGTCCAAGGACTTTTATTTCGCAACTGAAAGTATGAGCTCTTACTCTATCTGTTTTAACTTCTATGAGTTTATCTTATACATATGGGCCCAGTTGTTCAAAAGAAGATTACCCCTAACCCAGGGTTAATTACCATGACGACCAATAGCTAAATCTGGTATAAAGTTAACTGACTTTTGAACAACCGGCCCCATGGCGTTTAAACCAACCTGCACCAAATATAACTTGTTGCTTCACTGTAACAAAAAATTCTTCTGCCCTCATCAATTTTTCCTATTTTCTCTAAGATCAATGCAAGTTCAGTACAAACATCCAATACCTGAAACCAGGTTGAACTAACTTGTTCTACACTGAATTTTAATCATGCTGGCCGGGTTTACTTGTCACAAGATGAAGGAACCAAGTTTTTAAAATATTCTTTACAGATTTTTTAAAGTGACATTTGCTCTGAGCTTGACATGCTTCAGAAAAGTACAAACAATGAGCTTTTTAAAAAATTGAGGACTTTGTCAAAATCTGTACCATCTAGTTTTTTAATTACAAATTAAACTATTCTTGGTGACATTGGAAACTTTTTAAACTGGCATAAAGAAAGCATAATACTTATGATCTAAAGGTATATTTGGCATCTCTAGTGGCGTTTGCCTATGCAAAAAATTCTCATTATAAGGAAGTAAAAAGCAAACACAAAATTCATCTTCCTCTTATAAACATTTATCAATTGTTTCAGGTATGTAACTTAAATATCTTGCAAACAAGTTTCTGTGAACTTGTTCTAAATATCAGACACTCAATAGAGCAGAAGAAACCACTAAAATTATTCAGTCCAAACTTGTACAGATGCTGTCTCTCCAAAACTTTGTCGGAGATATTGTTCCACTCATCAAACAGGATTTTATAACAGGTTAGTTAATACAGCAAAGAGATTGCTCTAGTCAATTTCAAGAACGGTCAAATTCAAGCTGACAAGCTGCTTTCTCTCCTTACTTAAGCAATGTTTCATTTCAGTTTGGAACTACAGAAAGGGTAATGGCCTACAGATTGAGTGGTAAACAATGAATTAACCTCACATGATTAAAGAAACAATTTTAGTAGCCTAATGGATTTGTATACTTAAGTATTGTTTGGCATCCAAACTAACTCTATTGATAACAAAAAGTATAATTCACAAAATGAAACACCTGAATAGATCTACTGAACAAATACAAATTAGTACAGTTTGTCCTTTTACTGCAATTCAACTTGAGTTATAGAAACAATTGTTATGGCATTCATCGAGCATTTTCATAATGAAAACTTGTGCATACAAAGAATTTACTTGTTATTTGGAAAAAAATTCATCAGGAATATCTGTATTTGCCCTTTTAGGATATATATGTATATATAAGTTAAATTTTAATTCAAAAGCAACAACGCTTAAGGTCTTTTTTAATAATACTTAAATTTCCAACCAAACACTCAAAGAATAAACTATATGAAGGCAACTTTGAATCTTGGAGAAGTGTAAAGCATCATAAAGAACAATGTACAATTGCTGTAGCATTTATATAATTTATAATGAAACCAAGATATTGTGTTTCACACAAATAATTATCCACATTAAGTTTTGACAATGTTTCAAAATATCGAAATTATTTTACCTGGAAACAAGATTTTTCATCAGTAATAAATTTAGGCAGTTGCATGTTATGGAGTAAGAAACAATTACTATAAATTGTATGCAGTATCAAACATTAAATTTTAATCTTATTTTAAAAAAAGTCATAATATAACGATACAACAGATGTATTTCATATTCAATATTACAGCAATGGGCATTTTTATCAGGCCAATTCAAATTCATTTCCACATTAACTTTGAAGCAATTCGTATGCAAATACTCATCACATTTTCGACAGGTGAGTGTGATCATAGTTGTTTATTCTGTTTTTCGTTTAAATATCTTAAAGCAAGATAATTCTGGTTTTCTTCTTAAAGTTTAATCTTTGGTTTTTACAGTCTCCTTTTATAGATTTCTCTGTTTTTTTTCGCTACCTTCTGTAAACACTGCTATCTAAAATAAAATAAAATGAAACGAAACAGCTGGCGAATTGAGTGGTCGCACAGCAAAGACATTAGAAATGTTAAACAGCAGTCTCATTCAAAATATGTCGTTACAATTTTAAGAATTAATGAACAAAATCTCTAAAAGTTATAAACACAGAATTTAGACAAAAACTGTACACTTTTTAAAAATTTGAAAACCCTTACATTAAAATAAGTCAATAATTTTGATCAAATGTATAGTCAGCTGCGTTTCTATCGAGCATAAAATGATCAGCTTCTCAAAGGCCACAATGAGCGTGGATAAAAAGTTGCAAGCCGAAGTCCCGCAAAATTTGCAATATATTGTCCACTCGATGTAAAACTTCAGATCGTAGAGTTCAAACCCTAATCTGGCTGAACAAGCTATTTAACTTTTCGACTACGTAATCATCGACGATCTTTCTGTCACAAATGTTGTCCAAAGGCTTTTTGTGTAAACTTGCAGAATGTGACGACAAAAGCCACGAGCTGTTCACAAACTAGCGATTAATGCGGCATTTTGGAAAATGTTGTACCAAATTGCTTTGGACAACTGCTGTGAGACAAAAAGACAACAATTTTCTAATTTGGGAAGCCGCCTGATCATTCGATGACCAAATAGCAAGAACCTTTGAATAAAGATCGGTGGATTAGGCCGTCGTCAACTACGACCTCAATCGGATTAATTCGAAATAAATAAATATTTCCACTGACACAAACGAAACGAGAACTTGCAAAGCGCGCAGCACGAGGGTCAGACGAGGAAAAGTTTTTTCGGTTCCACTCCGCTACATATACATTATACAAGCAAACGGATAGCCTATAAGCTTCCCTCTTCCATTAGTTTGTTTAAATTTGCGACGATGCCCGTGAGAACAGGGCGATGGGGCCCGTCGGGCTCAAATACTCGCTCCAGCAGATCGCCTTCGATAAAAAACCCAAACACATGATCAACTCTTCCGTGAGACTTGGCAGTTAGATGTCGATCAATCAGCTGATGTATAAGTTTTTTACAATCTTCTAGGCTCTTACAAAGAAAAGCTTTATCAAACGAGAAGTCAACTTCGTAAAAACTAATAAATGTCATTGCTGTTTGCTTGAAGCTTTTGCGAAACTTCTCTGCGAGGAGAATCTCATTTTGGTTGAACTGATTGTTTCGGAACAGCACACTAATTTTTACCACAATTTTGATGAGGTCCTTCATGATTTTCTCTGCTTCCTTTTTACTTCCACTGTCTTTTTTCACAAGCTGATACAGTTGATCCAACAGCTCGCCTGTCGTGTCATCAATAAAAACTTTGGCGACCTTTTTTGAGGCCATTTTACCAAGAACCTTCTTCTGCGCTTGAACAGTAAAACTCTTCGCGTTAAAGTTCGACTCCGCCATCTTTTCCCTGAGAGCAAGAGTAAAAAGCTGTAATCAGTGTAAATATGGCAATTTTTATCACTTTCGAATTTTTTAGCAAACATTCAATAAATACAACGCTAGAATTTACAGAACTCGCTGCATGCAGTGACGCGGCCGCACAAATTCGCGCGCCTTCCGTGTTTCTCAAAACCGCCATATGGTTGTAGGAATTAACTCACCGATACGTGTTGAATCAACAATTTCCAGAAATAAGGCCAACTGCTTCACCAACGTTCGACCCTTATAAAGGGTCTACAACGACATAAAACCGGTCTACAGTTTACAATAAAGCAACTGAAAAATGCATTCGATAAAAGAGGTGGAACGGAATAAGAAACATACACTTGGCCATCTGAAGTGCCCTTGATTGACACCTTCGTGGTCACGTGACTCGTTTGTTGCAGCGCAATTTCGAAGCAAGTTTTTTTTTCAAAGGAATTCCGCGGCAAAACAGCTGAAACTCGTGTGCAATACGGATTATACTTTTTAACACGCTTATCAGCTTTGAAAATAAGCTTAGTTTCACTGCTACAGTCATAACGAAGTAGTGATTTATAAAACAGGGAGAGCGCAACCTGTTTAATATTCCAGAGAACTTTGTGTGGAGGACGCACAGTTTGTTGGCATTACTCAATTGTTTTGGTTTCGCCGAAAGAAATTACGACAAACTGCCAGTTCATTTTGAGAGTATTATCACTGAACCGGCCAAAGAGTTTACATAAGAGCTTGCTACGTATCTATGCAGCCATGTTAAACGCCATTAAACAAACAAAAGACAAGAAACATAATAAAAAAAATCAAAAATTTTATTAAAGAAGTACCTGTGTATATTGAACAATCAAGCTGAGCCGAACGGCGCGAAATGACGCTAAACCCCTTATCTTTACTCTCCCTAAAGCAAAATAGTTGGAATAAAGGAACGCTTTAGAGTGAAAACTGAAGCGCTCTGTGACAATATTAAACCAAATTTCGCACTGTCCAATTGCTTTCGCTAAACAGACCTTCAACGTAGTGTCTCAGCGTTGAATATTTTATATTTCATTTCAAAGTTGATAGACGTGTGTGTTTTGTTTTTTTTGGAACCCAAAACAAAGTATACATAGACGTTCGAAATAACTGTAAGATTCATATGAGTAACATCTTAAGACACAAAATCAATTTATATTTTTTTCTGCCACCGCTTTTTCCATTCGACAGCGGTGCCGAATTTTTTAGCAGTTAATACAAAACAAATTTAATGAAAAACCCTGCTTGATTGTGTGTAAACAGCGAGTTGCGTGGTATTGTTCTTTGGTGTCACGCTTTATTGTACAACATGACAAGAATTCTTTTTCATTTATATTATGTTTGGTTCGTATCGGCGTCCCACTGAAGACAGTCTCGAATACACATACAAGCAAACGGGCCGCCGTGAAACCTCTCGTCCGTGTTGAGTATGGACAGACAAATCACAGCCACAGCTTTCGAATTCTCGGGTCATAGACAAATTGAAGCTTTCAAGACTAAACGTTAACTTGATATTTAAATCGTGTGCACTGATCAACATTTAAAGTTTTCGTGATCCCGTTGGCTTGCAAACGAAATCAAAAGTGTCCTTGCGTACGTGCAGACTGCAGTATAAAACAAAATACCTTGATTCTTTGTTCAGAAAGATTACTCTAATCTCTATACTATTCAAACTGACTCTGAAAAGAGCCTTAAGGGCTTGTCCAATCAAAAGCTTAGACCATCAAATTGTACCATATATTCGGTTTTGATTGGTCAGTTCAATGGAAATTAGACTGGGTATGCTCTGGCCAGTAGTCGGTTATTGACTGTCACTTATTGCATTAGTGCTGTTATTAAAATACTTCATCGCTGTAATCGCTTATCATAATATCTTAATAATTATTGTAATTAGTCGTATGGTCATATCAGTGTCATTCAGACCTGTTCAGATCAAGTGCACGGCCGTTTCACGGTTTTATTTTTTCACTAGGCGGGTCTCAAAAACTACCAAAGATAAAACACACAAAACTGTTAACTTTGTCAAGTCAGCGCTATAAAAACCTGAGCGATTCCACAAACGTTAAAGAGAATACAATGAAACACCAGTACAGTAGATTGTTTGTTGCTAACGGCGGGTGGCTGTGGTGAATCAAAAACGCCAGAAATGCCGTTGCCAATACCTAAATGCAACTGAGTTTCCAAGGAGATGAATGTGTACATGAATAATCATTGTTTCCCCAAAAGATTATTGCGTTATTTTGTGCTTCAAGCTGATCTGATATGATTCTGATCATATTCTTTACACGAACGGTTTTAGTTGCAACAGCACGAAAGCCTAGTAAATAGTCTTGAGCTATTTCAAATTTTGCAAGTCATTGGATGCTGGTTGAGCACAGAGATCACGTGACTTCATTTGTAATAATTAATTCCGAAAGAATTTTTTTTGGCAAGTTCATGTTTCGAGTGTTTTCCCTGGAAGCGTCAAACCGCATAATTCTTTTATATTTGTTTATTCTGAGAGATCTCTGACAAAAAGTCTTTGCGTCCCGCTGATAGAAAATTTCTCGATTGTTTTCATACTTCGAGTTAATTCGAAAAAAGTTGCAAATCTGACACAAAACACAACAGGAAAGAAGAGATTACTAAGATTTCTTCCTTGATTAACCAATAACAAGGGCTTCTTCTTAATAAGAAGAAATGAATACAGTTCACGTAGCTTGAACCAGGCCAGGCAGGGCTAAGCTTGTTAGCTAGATACTCACACTCAGAATTTTGAGATCGCGTGTTGGTGGCTCAGCTACTTTCTTTTAGGTTTCTACATAGAATTGTTTGTTTATAATAAGATAAAAAAAAGAACATTGTTAAGAGGATTTCATGAAGACTTAAATAGCAGTATTTGGCAAGGTTTTCAACTTTTTGACTCAACCGATCTCTTCAGTTCTACTCGAATCTGCTGAATTAAATCGAGTCCTTTTGACGCGGTTCACCAGTAAATTTTCGTTAAGTTTCTTTTCATTATTTATAGTCCGTTCATTCATTCATTCATTCATTCCTTTCTTCATTCATTCCTTCATTCATTCCTTCCTTCCTTCCTTCCTTCCTTCATTCATTCATTAGTTCGTTCGTTCGTTCATTTTTTCATTCATTCATTCGTTCGTTCGTTTGTTCATTCATTCTTTCATTCATTCATTCATTCATTCATTCATTCATTCATTCATTCATTCATTCATTCACTCCTTCATTCCTTCATGCATTCACGCTCATTT
>JAOBAT010059898.1:0-12394 GCA_026413305.1 Hydrozoanthus tunicans | reverse complement strand
TTCATTCATTCATTCATTCATTCATTCATTCATTCATTCATTCACTCCTTCATTCCTTCATGCATTCACGCTCATTTATCTGTTGATCTAGTGGACTTTTCAGTTCTTACCTTTATACAATCTTAGTTTTCATAAATGGTTTTGATTGAAAACTAATTCTAATGGTTACAACTTTAACAATACCATCGATCATTGGCAATGTTCAATAATTTTATAGATAAAATTATGATAGAAGAAATGTGTATACATAATGTAGTTGTGTCGGCCCCATGGCCAATGTGATTCATTGTGGAAAACGTTTTCCGTTTACCAAAATTGGAAATTCTGAGCATTCATTCCGGATACACGCATATATAGTCTCTTTTTTTGGTTTCTTGTTTTCAGCGGACTGAGTTTACGTGCATGTTTGTATGTTTGCGTGAGTTTGTGTGTATTTAGGTATACCGATTGATAGAAAGGTAGCCGCTGTGTAAAAAGGCTGCAGGCTAACAATTTCTTATTTTGTAGCGAGGAATATAACACGCTAGGCTAGCTATGACCAATACTTAGTTAGCGGGTAGATGATGCAAGCCCTTCCGATGGCTGGCATGTTATATGATAATTCAGCGGCCGATATAGTTGTGCGATAAACCGACAGCCGTCGGGGGAAAAGAAGCGACTTCGAATTCGCGTCCCTTATAGTTTTTTTTTACTACCTATTCTTTTCAGTTTATTCTGGAACCGCCGTTGACATCAGCTTTTTTGGGTTTCATTACGTACTTCAATAGAAAAAATTTCTTCCATGAACAAATTTAAAACGCAGTTACCAAGGAACGATATAATGCTTGTTTGCCTTTCAGCTGCTACGTTTTTCGCGACGGAAAAATATATATATTTGGGATTATGTTTGCACCATAAATTGCTACAGTATAAAAAAATACAGTAGGAAATGTTGAATATGAGAAGATAATTGTAAGAACATATTCAGTGCTTTATTGCAAGTTATATGCATAACGGGCCAAATTTAATCACCTTAATCGCCTTTGAATAATATCTTGATTAATATTTTCACTAACAATTGGTTGATATTAGCTTTTCAGTTCTTTTGTTAGCTTCAATCCCATGCAACTGAAGTGAAAGTTTTGCCTCCAAAAGTGGCGATTGATTTTGTGTTCTATGAGCAACTAAAACAAAATATGAAGATTGAGTCAGAAATTGGTAGATATGCTCGCCGACTGTACCCGATAAAATAAGTTAAGTCGACTCAGCTCAGATATAGAAATTTGTCAAAGCTTGAGTAACAAATGTCTTGCATCAAACAAAACTAAACATACCTAATCTTAAACTGTTCTCTTTTTAAACTTCTTGTATAGCAACGACTTTTTTATCAACTGGCTCAAATCACCACCCAATATAAACTTAGTGGTACCAGAACTTTCGAGAGAATAATATAATTGGCAGGGTTTCTCTCTTAAAATTTAAAGTAAAGAGCAATTCAGTCGAGGATGAAAATGTAACGAAAATTAACAGCTGTAAACCTGAGCAAACACCCACTGTTCACTGTTAAGAGAGAAATGTTTCCAATTCAAAGTTAACCTCCCTCTATTAACTATGCCGAAACTAACCTGAACTAAAGAATGGCGTTCACATTGCATGATTCAGTGAATAATTATAGTTATAGTTTTTTGATAAGGATAAATTTCTTCATTGTCCCAATTAATTTGCTCCTAATCTCCTTGTATGGGCAGTACATAGCTTGAAAACAACGAAATTTAAAATTTGGTTCAAAGTCAATTTGACTTACATTCCGCATCTTACCGATTAAAAGGAAACCATTATTCTGTCGCCATCTTGACTATCTTCGTGTAAACTCACCAAAAAAAAGTTAATTAAACAGCAGATGAGCGAGAGAGATAACAGAACAGAGGTTACTTAAAACAACAGTGAAATAAAACTCAACAACAACTTAAGTAATGCAATGCAGTTATCTATGCAGTATTGAATATTCTATAAACCAATCCTAGACAGGTTTTGCGGCGTCAGTTCAGCAGTAGCGTAGCCAGGATCTGAAAATTTTTACAGGCCCATTTTTTGCTAAATGTTGGTTCGGCAACTTTTCAGTTTGTGCAGGCCTGAAATTAGAATAATTTTTCAAAACTTTGTTTTTCCATGTCAAAATAATTTGAAAGCCCGGGTCTGCAGGCCTACAAGCTGGCTACGCCACTGAGTTCAGTGAAGGGGTCGGTCATAAGCCGATTTCAAAAACAAAACTAATGTTTGCGAACTGAAAGCGTTTCGAACTTCGGTATACACTCTTTTTTTGTAAGAACTTTTTTATTATAAGGACACGAAGCTGAGAAAAGGTGAAGGACAAGCACAGTGTTATTAAAAAATTGCTTTTCGGTGGACTCCTTGACTATAAAGGTCGCAGATAACAATTTTACATCGCATGTTTTTCATTTACCAAATTGCAGTTCTTACAGTAAAGATATTTCAACATTTGAGGCTAATATCCCGAAAATTTTTATGTAAGAACGCTCAGCCTCAGTCGAAAAATTCGATGTTCTCATAAAAACTAAAAGCGTTTACTTGAATAATGAAAAATACACGATAATAAGTCCCAAAACAGATGCTTGATGTTGGTTGTCCGCTGAAGGGAAGTCGCTGAAAAACTTAAAGCATAAACACTTCAGTTAAGGATTTTGTTTATCTGCATGTTTTCGGTCGAGTTGGATTTGTGTCTCTGTTTTTTAAAAAAATTTTCAAAAATTGATGAAACAAGTAGATAATTGCAAGTTCCAGCTGCTGCTAAAACATACGTGTTTTGTAGCTAACTAATGTTTTAACCAATAGAGTTTTAGTTTGATTCTTCTGTCATACATTTTAATTCGAAAATTAATCCGTAACCGGCGTAATCTGATAATGGTTTAATAGCCACTCTATCACCATTCATTGTTTTGAACGGAACCGGTTTTCATTAAACTATATATTTTGCTATTTTTAATGTTTTAATAATTTTGCCTGAGCAAAATTAAAAACGGTGACCGGAAGCTAAACAATTTCCTAAAAACGCTGTACAGTTAAATGTTAAAAGCTACAATCTCATGACTTTTCCTTAACTTTTCTTTTGGTTTGTGTTTCCGTAAACATATGCCAAACGCCGTTGCCACGGTAACTCCATTTTCCTTTTCAGGGAGCGACAGCCGGCGAATTGTATTGGGTGGTGTGGTGTTATACGCTTAATTATATCCCGGAAAGATTTTTCAAAGCTGTAAAGCTCGCATCCGTTAGCTTTGGTAGGAAACCGAAAATAGATGCCTGTTTAAAATGTTCAGTCCTCAGAAAGATGTTCGAATGTCGCTCTCAGGAACCCTCTCTTTTGAAGTCAATGAAGAGGTCTTGGGGACGCCGGTGGTGTCAATAGCTAATACGGAACATAATTGAGCATATCAAACTTGGATTATAACAATTCTAACCCCACCCTTCCCAATTTAGCTGTCGCTTCCTAAAAAGTAAAAATATAATGTCTATAAACTTTTTAAGAAAATGTTTTAAAAATCTATTAACGAAGATGATTCCTTAATAACATTAGGCAACTCATTTCATTCCTTAAAAAACGATAATTACTTCTGAATTTAGCCCACTTGTATTACATGACGGAAGTTATTACTAATTTATTACAAGTTATTACGACCTCATTACAAGTCATGACGACCTTAATTCGGGGGCGGTTAAACGAGTATCAGAATAAATGGACCGCTTTGATGTATATGTACGATTGCAGCCCGCTGTTGGTAAACTGCTCATTGTAAAGCGCTTCTGAGGATACTCACAATGAATTCGAAAGGGCGCTATATAAATGCACCTCACACTAAGGCAAACTCCATGGAGTTTAATATAATGGTTCTTTGACAGATTTTTGGAGCTTAGCCCTTGAGGAAATGAGTTTTTAACAAAACTTGGAAAAGAAAGAGTGTAGCGAAACTTCAAACGAAGTCATTTAGGTAATGACGGCAACTTTGAAAAAGGTATAATTTTACTTAAAAACTCGCTACGAGGGTTGGTCAAATGAAAATAAATTCAGTGCCATTTGGATCCTGCATGGTGATTGGCTCGCAACTGCTTACTGACTCACCAATTAAACGAACAAACACATTGCTGAAGGGTAAACGAAGAAAGTCCAATACAAAAAAACACAAATTAAAATAAAGGAAGATGCACAAGCTACAGTTTAATTGCTTTATGAAAGGACATTTAGTATACAGAGAATAACCATCGTTAATGAATCGAAAAACTAGCCCGGAAACGGAACAATTGAAAATCGATAAGGAATATTCGAATCCATAAGGGCTTCTCTAGCCATACACTTAGATCCTAACCTCAAGCATTGTTCCTTATTTTAAACCAGAGGAGAAAAAATCCTCGGGTATTTGAAACAGAATTTTTTACTTCCTTCGAATCGAAGTTTGTAGTTAATGGAGCAGAATTAACGCATGCGCGCGCCCGCCTTTTATCTGACCGCGTCATCTTGTCTTTCTCTAGCTCTCTTAGAGTATCCGGCAGCTGCGTGGGACTTCATACGATGGCCTGCATTTTGAAAATACGAAAGCCCTTAAAAACGATATTTTATTGATTAAACGTACACTGCTTGCCAATATGAGCTCTATACTACACGGGTTTTTTTTGAATAAGCAGAGAAGAAAAGAAATTCAAATCTACTGGAAAAATGCACGCGAGCCTTCTGTAGGCATTGAATTAAAAAGGCGTCAAGGATGTTGTCTTCAATTCTGCCGTTTTCCTGTCTCTGCTAATTTAATTTGCATAATTGGTAACCGCTTCCCCACGTATTGAGCGTCCGTATGTGGACTTTGCCTCGCAGCATGGACTGTCAAAAAACCTCTGACAGAAACAATAGTGCCAACTGCCTTTAAATTCAATATACAAAAGAGACGCCCAAACGGTCAATATTCAACGTTTTCCCACACAATTAATTACAAACTAGAGTTTCCTGTTAAACTCGCCTTACCAACCCGTTAAAAACAACTCCGGCTTAATTTTTACATTTACCCATCTTTCTTTTTAGAAAACATTAAATTACTTAAGCGAATTAGGATGGTTGGCTGAAAGGATTTTTCTCCGCCAAAGTAGCGCTAAAAAATATCGCCACTGCAGTTATAGATGTTCGTAACAGTAAATTTAACTCATCAGTTTGCGGTCTTTCAAAGACGATTAAAGAGAAAAAAGCTGAAACTGTATGGCTAACAATTAAAACAGTTTTTCTCGTGGCCTCGCACATCTGCAAACATTTATAAATTTTTCTCACAGCCAGTTCAGAGACGTGAAGTTACCAACCTTCAGGCGGCTAACAATATTAGCATTTTTAACGAATCAGCCAAAACGATTTTTTAAATTTGTTAGAATTAGCTAAACTTTAGTTTGTCTCGGCGCAATCAGCGACCGTTTCATTCTCGTAAGGCTGTAAGATTTCATAGAAAATTTGTTCAAACTGCGATAAACCTTTTAAAACGGAGCTCCTTCAAGGCAACTAGATAAAATTTTTGATGTTGTTTTATTTTATTAACAATTTTGCACCTACAAAAATTTAAAGTTTTTTTTGGCTTATTACATATGTATTGCATAATGCATTCACAGTGCAGTGAAGTCTGTAATAAGTAGTTATGTAACAAAAACTGGGAGTTGAGGGGGGAGGAGAGGGTAATCGTTTGGCTGAAAACAAATATGGTCTGCATGACCAAATAAGGTGCACAAATGTATATATACCCTGGCGACTCACGAACATCTGCACCAATTTTCTTTTGGTTGTTACAATATTGCTAAACTGCCCTTTTAGCGTCTGTCTCTTTTATTTTTTATAGATTTTGTTGTAGGTAATTTTGCCTTTTATAAATATTAATGTTTATTATGTGAGTGAAAAGAAAACTAGCGCAAAATGGCGCAATCGCGAGCACAAGTCCCGGCCAAATATACATTAGGTGATGTCTCGTTGTTTCTTGATGGCCTCAACTCGACATCTATCGACTTAGATTCAATCGAACATGCAATTCGAAGCCTCGACGCTCAACTTGAAGAAAATACTTCAAGGTAAGAATTATTTTAGATAGATTTATAAAAATATCTGTGTATTCGACTTGGTGAAAGTGCTTTGTTTACAAAAATGGTCTTCGAGGGAATTGTTACCGTAAATGGTTTCACGAGTTGACATTACAACAACACTGTCAAATTAACATGAACATTTTAAGTCAAAGAAAATGTTCGATGTCTTTGAAGGATTACGTTTGTTCGTGACCTATATTTAGCCAGAACCTGGCAGAAACTTAAGTCTTGATCAACTCGCTTAGCTAGCTCGTTAAAAGAGGTAGTTTTTGTTGTATAATTTTTCTCATTATTTTTAATATTTCTTTCATGAGCTACAAAGAGATATTGTGTAAGAAAATACAGTTTTCATCTTGCAACCGTCGTAATAACATCAACCCTTAACTGAAAAAAAAACTAAAGAGGATGTGATTTTGAATAGTGATTTTGATATGTTTTCACCTTTATAATACCCTCAGCCAATACTTACTGTGAAGTTTTTCACAAAAAAACCTTCTAAATTTTTGTATGTAACAAAGTTGAAAGCTAAGAAAAGTATGGTTTTTATATTAATTTTATATTAGAAATAGTTTTATATCTCAGATCTTTGTTGAAAGAGGGATTGCCATTGGGTATTAAGAGGGGGGGGGACCCAGTGGTTACAAGTTGGTGTAAAGGCAAAAATTCTTTAAATGAAATAGTGGAAATGCAATATATTTATTGAGAGGATTGAATCAGTATGCTTAAAAATTGAATCAATGTACAAGTATCTTGGTAACCAAGCGTGAGGTCTGTCTGAGGAAACATTTGCCCAATTAAGGTACGTACAGACTGAGCATAGCGATGTAAATTAAGTAAATTGGCCTTGGGAAGGTCATAGGTAGAAATAAACTTTACGAAACTAAAAGAGATGTTCATTGTACTGACATGTTTTTGCATTTTACAACTAGCCTGGAAAAAAGTTGGGTAAAGTTTGTCGATGCCTGTAATGACATCCCACAAGGTTCAAAGAGCTCCTCAGAATGGCTCAACTCCCAGCAAGTGGTTGAGCTTCTAACAGATCCTCAGTTTGTTGAGTCAAATGTGTGCATCCCTGAACCGATGGCCATTAACTGCTTCTTAAATAATGTTGTAAGTCATCCAGGGCTAGAGCTAAATAAATGTTCCTTTTTTCTCCTTTTTACCTTTATTAACATAGCAGATAAATCATTATTAATTTTTCTTTTTTAGTTTTGCATGACTTTTCCTGTGTGAAAACCTTTTTTGTTAGCACAACATCTTGAATCTTGTTTGAGTGATCAGAAACTATACTAGTTGCCATGCATGGATAACTTGTAATTGCTCCGTGGAGTTTCAAACTACAGTAAGTTGTTGTAAATTTATAGTTGGAGCTTAGTTAAGTGAAGGATTTGCGATAGTCTCTAGGCCTGGGTACCATGCCATTTATTGTTTTATATGTACTAGAGGGAAAAGGAAATAACTAAGTGAACCTATAATACTGGGTTGCAATTAAATCCTCTTATAAGTCCCAAATTAAATTATTGATTGACTAGCTAAACCAATTATTGTGGTTTGATCGTTTCTGTCTGTTGACAGTATATGATTAATTAAAAGAAAGATGCACATGTGTTCAATAAAAAGCTGCTACAGTCTGCAAGTCCCGAGATAAGTTAACCTTAATCTCATACTTAACAACTGATGCTCTTAATAATTGAATTAATTTTACAGATAAAGTATGTAATGATTTTTCATGCACTTGTACATTTATGTAACTCAAAAGACATAGGGTAAAGCTAACTGCAACATTTGGTGTCCAGGTACAAGCACTGGAGAGAAATCCAGGACATGAAGAAATGATTTTCCAAGATTTGGTACAGTTTGCATCAGAGCAGGGAATCATGCTTCCTGACGCCCGCCCTGTTGAAGAGGAAAAAACCGAACCTCCTGGAGTGTCTATTCATGTTACCAGTGAAGATGATGATAATGTAACCAGCACTCTTTGGGAGGCTATCCGACAAAAACTTCGAAAAGGATTTTTCTGTGCCATGGGCAAACTGCCAGTTACTACCAACCCAGAGGTGATTTTGACATCATATGCAAAGCGCCTTGATATCCTTCAGAAGCTTTGCTTTTTGTTTCCAGGAGATAGTGTTTGGGAAGGATACAAACACCAGCGGCAGTTGCAGGTTGAGAAACTCATCAGGAATCCTGATGCTATCCGCAGTTTAGAAGTTGACTTTTTGATGGATGTTGAGGGTGTTCCAGGGGACACGATTATGCTAGCAAAGCTAAGTAAAGCAGTTGCAATAATGATTCACGAGGATTATGCCCTTATTGAAGAAGAGTTTGTCCCGCCCAAGATACTGACTCTAGAATACATTCATGAAACATACCTCAGCAAGTTTACACAAGAGTTGAACACTGTGCTCCAGTCTCACACTGATGACCAGCAAGACATCAATGATCCTCTGAAGCTTGTTGCTTCTACCAGAAGACGAAGCTCATTTCAGAGAGGCTCGGGTCTCAGTATTTTTGGAGATAACTTAAGTATGTATAAGTATTGTTACTTGGCTTCGTTGTCACTTGAGCTGGCAGTTGTGAAGCTAATGGAGCAACAAGAGGCGAGGGGGTTGTTTGACCTTTCAGGTAAGCAGAAAAGTTGCTGTAGCAATAATTGTAAACCTTGTAATGGCTGAGCAGTGGTTGAGCAATTAGGGTGTAAAGGGTTGCAAAATTGAGCCTTGGTCAGACCACTGTGTTGTGTTCTTGAACGAGACACTTTTAAAATCTACCTGACTTTGTTCCAGTCGACTCAGCTGTATAAATGAGTACCAGTTCTGCTGGAGGCTCACATGTGATGGATTAGTGGCCTGCCCAGGGGGAGTTTGAAACTCTCATCTGCTTAGCACAATGGAAACCAGAGAAGTGCTGGCCTTATCAGCCACTTAAACTTGATTTAAATTTAGCTTATCACATACTTAGTTCAATAATTATGTATTAGATCGGTGAAATATAAAGCGTATCAGCCACCCATATCAATCACATGTGGTGATATAAAAAAACAGCCAATTAAAATGCACGATTTCCAAATCATCATGAGTGATTGATATGAAACTTTTCCCACTGTTGGAGCATTACTTGTCTATCTACTATTTTTGTCCACTGTGAAAACTATGTAAACTGTACTTCTCACTAAGTATGTGGTAAAAAACTGTGCTCACGAGCTCGTGAAGATATTTTTTCAACACTTGAAGATAAAATTTGTATTTCCATGTCCTCTGTTTAATAATTAATTTGCTGATATACTTTATGTTAAGAGAATATCCAGGCTGCCAACCATCTTGTCAGTAGCTATTGATACATTCTGTCTCAGGTTATCATTAATAGATATGGAGATGATGATGATAATGATCATGTTGATGAATAGCATTATCATAGGGAATGAAAGTAAGAGCATTTCATGACCATGAAAGTGAGTGTTGATGAGATATTAGTGAGTGAGTGAGTGAGTGAAAAATGATATGAATAAAAGTAACAAGTTATTATGGAAATTGGATGAGTGATTATATGTCCAGTGATAGTGATTTTTGAAAAGTAACTGATTACTTGTGACTATCAACAATGATGAGGGGATGACTTAAATCATGTTTGGTCTCAGGCTGATAAACATTGAAACACAAACTTTCCTGCGTGAATGTGCTTGCATTTGAAATTGAATTGTTTTGTCTGGGTGCTGAAAGACAATTAATCATGACCATTACCTTACAAAGAGAAATGCAACCACCATTATCTTCATCATCACTATCATCATCACTACATTTATCATCACCAGCAGTATGATCATCATAACAATCACCATCATCATCAACACCTAAATAATGATATCATCACAATCATCTTCATCTTCATCACCATCACCATCACCATCATTAACATCATCTTCATCACAAATATCATATTCAGGTTTTACTTTTTTGCCCCAGCTAGTTTATTAACATTTTAACTTTGGATTCTCCATGTAACATGCAGTCACTCAATGACATAAAGAATATTTGAGTTATTTAGTGATGACAACTAGTCGGAATCTATCAAGCAAAGAAAAGTACCAAGAACAAAAACATGAGTTTTTCTTTAAATGAAATTAAGTATAATACTTTAAGTTGGAAGAACTTTCCACAGCAGTAATTATTTCTTTGTGTTAATTGGAAGTTGGAGTTTGTAAAATGGTTAAGGTAAACAACTGTAAATCTCATACTTGCTTTTAAAATTAATTAAAAAACCCAAACAGACAAATGAGACTAAACTCTGATGCTGTTTATGCCTCAGGAATAAGATCAGGACATCTGACTCATGTACATGCAGCACACAGCCCCAAGTGCTCTCCAAAGAACCCTGCGCGAGTAGCCATCTCTTGGGGCAGCTCCGCTAGTATGTTCGCTAGTGAGGACAGTCTGCCGCCACCATTTGGTAAATATTAATTAAGGCCCTGTAGATGATGCTAGCAATGGTACTGAAATTCTTGTATTATAACTGTTAGTAACAACCATGACAACAATGATATTAATAATGATAATGATGATATTAAAAACTTTGTGATAACTGTATGTATATCTGTATCAGTACTAAAAATGATAGTAAAAATTTGACCAGCACAGTAATGCTCAAAAAGCTCTGATCATGTATGCTTGGTAAAGAAGACTCTCAGTGAGCTGTCACTGGTACAAACAAACATAGAAATTGAAGATGGTAGCTTGTAAATTAGTAACTTTATAAAGAAGAGGCAAAAAGGTTCCACTGTGTCACAGCTTTCATCAGGGGTCAGATGTTTAAAAATTCTAAATTTGACACTTTTCCTGATAATAGCCGTAACAGTTAGCCTAAAAATCTTTAAACATTTTTGTTTGATTTGTTTTGACTGTACCTTATACGAAAAGTAAAAAACATATGAATTAATTATACTCAGTCTTTTCTTTGCTCTAGTGAAAAAACTTTCAGAATGGTATTTTAAATGACAGCTTTATGGAATAACATTTTAATTGATTAGTTGTATTATATAGATGATAGTGATGATGGTAAGAATAAGATAGATGATGGTTTTGGTGATGATGATGAAAATGAGAGTGGTGGTAGTGATGATGATGACGGTTATGATTACAAATGAAGATGATGATGGTGATGATGGTGATGATGGTGATGATAAGGATAATGATAGTTATGGTGTTGGTAATGGTGATGATAATCAGTGGAAAGGAATATGTCCTTGGTATATTTTGAACAATGCATTGCAGTGTGTCTCGGAATTGCAGTAAGGCTGCAGGGTACCACTAATATACTATTCTACTTCAGTAAAATTGCACTGGTGATTATAGAAAATGGCGCGCATTGGTTGGTCAAGGACTTCATTCTCTCTCGCATAGAAATTTTCAAAATAGCGGCCAGATTTGTTCATATTTTGGAGTAGCAAATTCAGCAGTTTAAAGAAAACGCCGTTCCCCAAAAGACAAAAGATGCTACAAAATTTGGAGTCAAGCTGTTCAAAAGTAGGTTGGTAAATTAAGCAAAATTTTCCTTTTACGAAACGTTTGTTTTCAAAACAGGAAAGCTTTTTTACGTTTTTCGCCACAAAGAGTCCGCGTCAACTTTTTGAAGTGAATTTTAGGAAATGTCTTGCTCTACATAATGGTTCCAACAACAACAAGAGTTCTGGAATGAGCTAGAAAACGTGGAAATTGATTAAATAAATAAACGGCTGACAAAGTTTTACGTCGCAGTGAGTAAAACTGACGGCAACTGTTACAAGAAAAAAAAAAGCTCGCTATCGATACGAGCTGCCCTCGACAGGCGCCATTAGGTGGGTGTCTTATAAAGTTTGCTATTTTTCTTATTTTCTCGAATAATCACCAATGCAATTATACTAAAACATTTAGTCGCCTCAGGCTCTGAGTATCACGATAGTCACCTCGACCACGGGTATTCACGTCGAATTCCGTTACAACTTGTTAAAATGATTAATAATAATTGATGTTCCAGGTCATGGACCAAGTCACAAACCCACCACAGGACACCCAAGCAGTAGTGTTGCTCAGAGATTGGGTTGCCAGTGGCCTTGGCGTGATGAATTCAAGGCTTTTACTAGCAGGATATCAATAAGCGTTGCTGAGACTATCAAGAAGTCATGTGATGCATCTGTTGAAGAGGAATATCAACATTATCAGGAAAACAAGAAACTCCCAGTACTGTACATTAAAGGTGGGCTCTTGTAGGACTGTAGAATTCTTCAGTCACCATAAACGCTGACAAGGGGCTTTTTAGGGAGGGGAGG
>JAOBAT010059887.1:0-25875 GCA_026413305.1 Hydrozoanthus tunicans | reverse complement strand
AAAGAAAGAAAGAAAGAAAGAAAGAAAGAAAGAAAGAAAGAAAGAAAGAAAGAAAGAAAGAAAGAAAGAAAGAAAATCTTGTGATCATCAACATTACCTGGCTTAAGAAAGAAAGAAAGAAAATCTTGTGATCATCAACATTACCTGGCTTAAGAAAGAAAGAAAGAAAATCTTTTGATCATCAACATTACCTGGCTTGCAGTTGCACTCTCTTTTAACCTGCGCGACCGAATCGCGACAGTGAGCTCCTCCCCAGGGTCCTCGGTACACATTCGGGTTCATCGCCTGTAGTTAGAATATTTGATACTGAGCATTTACAAAATCGAAAATTTTCTCTGCCCTAGCCAAGTAATACCCCTAACAATGCACACATAACAAGTTAAAAACCTATATAGCTCGTTTTTAAGCATGATTCCTCTCAAAATTGGAGGTGGAAGCGGACTCTTTTTAGTATAATAGTTCGTGGTTCCCAGATATTTCTCGGCCAATGATTCATTTATGGAATTTCTTCATGATTCATTTGTAGAATATCTTCATGATTCATGATTCACAGCCTGCGAGATAATGTGATTCATGATTCCTCCACATTTTTAGCCACGATTCATGATTCAAGATTGATTAAAGATTCTGCTTCCACCCCCGATCAAAATAAGCACACCTGTGTACATTTTTAAAACTATTTTTCCAATCGCATGAAATGAACTTAACAAAGCCGTTTTTAAACCTGCTGTTTTATATTAGAAATAATTCAATAATAAGGCTTATTAATCTCGCCTTACCTTTTCTTTTCTGAAGCATGATAAAAACATATTATTAGAAGCCAAAAACAGATAACTAATAAATTTCTATTTACGATTTATTTCGAGCCCTCGGAAGTTCTGATTTTTTCTAGGATTTGGATTTGGATTTCTTGGAACTCTCGCAAGCTTAAACCCTCGCTATTTCGAACAAAAATGTATTTCCCCTCGTAAAAATTTACCCTTGGTAACTCGAACTCCCGGTCATTTCTACAGTAGATTTACCCCCGGTAACTCAAACTCCCGAAAACTCGAACCAAAAGTGATTACTCGAACTCCCGGTAACAACAAAAGTGGTTTCTACAGTAAATTTAACCTCGGTAACTCAAAGGTTTTTCAGTTTCCCTTAAAGGTTCGAGCTGTCGGGACTTGACTGTACAGTTAATTTTACCCCTATAACTCGAAACCCCGGAAAGTCAAAATATCAATTTCCCTTAAACTTGGCAATTTGAGTCATCGGAGTTTGTCGGCGGCGCAGTGGCCGAGCGGTTAGCGTGTTCGACTCATAATCCTAGGATCGTGAGTTCGAGTCCCGGTCAGACCACTGTGTTGTGTCCTTGAGCAAGACACTTTACCTGACTTTGTTCTAGTCGACTCGGCTGTATAAATGAGTACCAGTTCTGCTTGGGCTAACCTGCGACAGATAAGTTTCCTGTCCAGGGGGAGCCACTTGGGCTCGAGAAAGGATTTAGCTTAGCTTAAACTTTGGCAATTTGAGTCATCGGAATTTGACCTAAATGGAATTTTGACCCCTAAAATTCGAAACCTCGATAAGTCGAGACAATTCGAATTATGCGGGGCTTAACTGTATGCCTGGTATCTAACGTACGTGATGACAGGCAGTGCCAAGCGTGATGCCATGCTTCCAGGAACCAATCGATGTTATTCCCATGCACCAAGGGCTTGCCCCGTGATAACCATTCCTGAAATGAGAAATTAGAGTTTCATAAAAATGAACCTACATGTCCCATTGCTGGAGCAGATATATCTTACACATTAAACTGCTGATTAAGACAAAATTACTCGCTAAACTTAACGGAAAATGGAGAAAAACGAAGAGAAACACGTCAATTTTCCAGACGTAAAATTAAAAGGGAACAATAAGAGGTTAAGTTAAATCAATCAAAAAACAACGAAGAGAGAAATTATATCTGTTTTTAACAATAAACAATTAGTTTACCTTTTTTTGAGAAGCAGAAAGTTAGGTTAACGTTTTCTCCATTTTCCGCCTGTGTCAGTATTTTATAACTGTATTACATAATAAACTAATTACTTTTTTACGTCAGTCAACAGTTGAACCCCGGGATAACGAAGTACAAAGTAACAATTCTGTTTTAGACATATTACTTTTTAGACCTTTATGAACTTATATTGATTGTGTTTTTTTTTAATTTTTATGCATGCGTTGATATCAGCCATACGCTGGAGGGGCTGCTCTGTACAGATAAAAGAGCCAAAACGGTTCATTCAGTATCGATTTCGTTAAATCCGGGTTTCACCGTACTGCTGGTCCTAACGTATAATGTGGATCTGTATTAATTAACACATTTTTACCACTGCAAAATTTCAAGACAATCAAGAACTTCCAATTTTTTTTATTGTTGCAAAAACCGATAATTTGATGTTCAAGTGTAAAAACTTTATGAATAAACATATTTGGTTTCATCATACTTTGTCAGATCCTGTATAAAACAATCCCAGTCAACCAACTCGGGTTTCTTTTTGCTTCGAGTTCTCAATTTTCTTCATAGAATTTCAACAGTGTTGAAAAAAGGAGTGTAGTGAAGCTAATTATATCAGTATCAGTGTTTCTTTATCTGAGGTACTACCTCGAGTCTCGACAACCGCTACACTGCAAACACCGAAAGAAGGACCACCTAGAAACCTGTAGTTTGATTCAGATCAATCGATTAATCAAGTTACTATTGGAAGTCTTGTCAAATGAGTGTTCGTGCTTACTATGAAGTCTAAGCATGTTTCATTTCGTTTAGTCCTCTTCACTATTCATGGGTAGTTGGAAAACTCATCAGGTTTTATTTATTTTCATTTTTTTTTTTATTTATCCGAGAATACGCGAAGGTCTAACCGTTTGCAGATGTTAAGCAAAGGCAGCACCTTCTCCTCAGTTGTTTTAAGACCTTACTAAAGGTCCAGCATGCATTTGGAATCGAACCCAGGCCTTCCGCACGACAGACTACTTATAAAAAAACCGCCATTGGAGTACTGTAACCTGCGATGCAGACGCTTCGACCCAATTTTGATTTAATCCCATGGTTTATGTGACTGAAGGTGTTAAGTCATGCAATGATGAAAATAAATACCGGATATGTGTTGCTGGGAGGAATATTTTTTTGGGCGGTGTGTTTTATAGAGCCCTGTGTTTCTAATTTCGCTCTTGTTTGATAACAAATAGTTACTCACTGTAAAAAACTGTTTAACCAAGAAAATGGTAAATATCTTGTAATATGAAGTATAACTTGTTTATTTATCTTGCAATTTTCATGGAGCTGAGCCCGTGTTATGTTTGTTCCAGCCATTTACATTAGTAACGTAGCCCGCAATACTTTTGGTCAGCATGTAATATAGTTTTTCTTCAACGACCACCATTTTGTTTTTGTACTGAATCAACAAGTTGATTTAAGCCAAGCGGTATGGTTACGTCATCTTGTTCAAGTAAAATGGCGTATCGACGTCGATCTTAACAGACCCCATGTTAGCAGAGCGTTTGTTGACAAAATAAAGAAAAAGTGGCACTTGATAAAAAATCTTACGCAAATCAAGGCGCAAAACAAGTTGTTCTAGTACGGCCGAAAACGCTTCTCGACGCCACAGGCGGCCCAGGCTGTAATAGTGATCATGAATACATTAACAAAATATGTAACGGTCGGTTAACTCGGTATAGTAACACGAAAGTCGAATCGCGAAAGCTGCAATAATTATGAAGTGATAATGAAAGAAAATGAAAATATTATCTTTGTCTCATTTATTAGTGTTTCTGTTGTCGATCTGGGACACCAGAGTGCTGAATTTGAGCTGTTTCGAAAGAAAGAACAAGCGAGAAATACAGATACTGTGTGATATATATAACGGCCGGGGCCGCCTGTGCTCGACATAACATCCATGCTTTGCTCTGCCATCGTTTTGCCAACTCCAAGTGTAAGCAGCTGGTATATTATTCGGCATTGCGTAACATTTAACACACCTATCAACTGCTATGTAAAGTTACACTAAATTTTGACCAACCACACAGAAGTTTATAAACGGTAGCCCTGCGTCACAGAACGCGATTAAAAGCGGTGATTTCCGTAGTAGTTAAGAATGATGGTAATTTTAGCGGTAATAATACTAGTAACAACATTGGTAAAAATAATAAAAAATGATAATAACCATGATGATAATAGTAATAAAATAGTAATAAAATAATAATAAAAACAATAATATCAATATTACTAATAATAAAAATAATGATAACAGTTATAGTAATAAAAACAATAAATTTAAAACTCGGTTGTCAGATAGGGACAAACAATACCTTTTGATCATGATGTAGAGACCAACACAAATGGTAACGATAAACACAAGAAAACTATGAACTTTAGTCTTGCCCAAAGGTAGACATAGACACACTCGTAATCAGAGACAGAAGAAGTCTTACCTCAGTGACAAGAGGTCATAACTTCCCGTGTACAATCGAGCCATCAACATCGCAAGGTCGTTCGCCTCGGATCCACTGTTGACAAAATACACAACCTAAAAGCAAAATATGAAGTGGGTTTTGTAGAATCTCCAAACGATATGACAATGTAACACTGTCACGAGTTAACATTTAATTTGCGCGTGCGTGCAGTTGGACTTCCCATTGAGAATCAACCCGCCCTCCCCGTTCCTTTAACATGTAAAAGAAAGGTGGTAAAAAATTTGGTAAAAACTGCGTGTCAGTTACAGCTGCTTCCGGATATAACCCTTATTTTCTGAAACTATTTTGGGGTTTCACTTACTCCCTATAGACACCAATGACAAAAGACGAACATGTTGATGCCCTCAAGAAAACAAATAACCAAAATTCTTTTGTTCAAGAGCATACGCACCAAAATGGCCGCTACGACGTCATCAGCTTAAACCAGTATGGAAGTTTTCGTCAAACACCCTCAAGCCTCGCTTTCGAATCACGAAAGTGTGAATATTTTCATAAATCAAATCCCAAACTAGGCCAAAGCCTCCACAAATGAAAAAGGTACCTTCGTGAACACGTTTTGCGCGTGCAAAATGCTCTTACCTATTTGTAGAATACGAGGCTTGGGGGTGAAAGTGGCTAGTTTGACGTCAACATGCATAAGGTCTATTCACAAACACAAGCGCGCATTGGGATTAAAATGTAAAATTCACGAAACTTGAACAAAGGAACACAACGAAGCGAGATAGGAATTCATTATTATTGCTTTCTAAGTTTGATGAATAATTTGTTATATCTCGTTGCGCCCATGTGTTTCTGAAATTCCGAACTGAAATTCCGAGCTTATAGTTACCAGGTCTCGAGCTGCTCGTGACTCTTCAACTTTACAGCTCCTAATTGCCAGACCTCTGAATACTCATTAGTTACCAGGCCTCTAGCTACTTGCTCTTCAAGTTGACAGATCACAGCTGCCAGGCCTCTAACTTCCCAATTTTAGAAACCAGTCTCAAATCGTATATCTACTACAAATGTCGAAACGTACCTTGAGGTCCCCCGGCAGAGTGGATGTTAGCATTTCAGCGTATTCATGCAGCGTTGGCACATAAAACACATTCGACACGTGCCACAGGTTATCAATTTGCTGTTTGGCTGCCTCCACTACTTTACTAAAAACAGATTTTAACTAACCAACGTTAGTATGATGGGCCAAAGGACTTTCGTCTTAACTTCTTATCAGTATGCACGTTTACCAAAACAAAGGATTGCAAGCTGTCTACTAGCTAAGAGTTTTTTAACCTTAAATACCAGGCTCTTGGTTTAACACAGGATTTCCTTTAACAACCCCTAAAAGCCGGACTGACTATTTTAATTCCCCAAAAAGACGCAGGTTATACCTACAAACCCGATAGAGAGAGCACTCCCCGGGATATTGCTATCCCTCTCTTCCTGTTTTTATCTGTAACTGTTTCGGGATGCCCCTATATTAAACCCTTTCAGCCCCAATCAGTTTTGACATCTAACTTCTCCTTACATCAGTCATAGTACACTTTAAGACACCTGGTAATGAGAGAACGGGAATCAATCAAACATAGCAAATTACTTGAGATGAAAAGCAAAATTCTTCTAAAGTGGCAACAGGAAAAGTATGGACTCTATTTGGGAGAACTTAGCAATATGTAATTTGGCGTAATGGGCCTAATTCGGTTAGGCATTTATCTTATCGAGTATGCATGTGTGTGTGTTTAACAACTTGTTAGACTCACGGATGGCTGTGGCCACAGCTGATGGTGACAAAGCCTCCAAACATATCCAGGTATCTCTTGTTGTTTTCATCCCACAGCCACTGCATGTGTCCCTGTATGACGACAACCAAAGCCAATGATTCTTAATAAACGTTCTTTTTAAAAGAACAATCTTTCACTGTTGTCCCTGTCCTCTGTCATTGTCACTGTCACTGTCACTATACCTGTCCCTGCTACTGTCACTGCAACTGTCGCTGTCGCTGTCACTGTCACTGTCCCTATCGCTGTCGCTGTCTCTGTCAATGTCACTGTCACTGTCCCAATCGCTGTCACTGTCGCTGCTGCTGCCACTGCATTGTCACTGTCTCTGTCACTGTTACTGTCGCTGTCGTTTTCGATGTCACTGTCACTGTCGTTGTCACTGTCCCTGTCATTGTCACTGTCACTGTCACTGTCACTGTTACTGTCGTTGTCACTGTCTTTGTCACTGTCCCTGTCATTGTCCCTGTCACTGTCACCGCCCCTGTCATTGTCACTGTCACTGTCACCGTCCCTGTCATTGTCACTGTCCCAGTCAGTGTCACTGTCACTGTCGTTGTCACTGTCTTTGTCACCGTCCCTGTCACCGTCCCTGTCACTGTCACTGTCACTGTCTCTGTCCCTGTCCCTGTCCCTGTCCCTGTCATTGTCAATGTCAATGTCAATGTCACTGTCCTTGTCCCTGTCCCTGTCACTGCAACTGTCACTGTCATTGTCACTATCACTCATGCTGTCACTTTAATTGTCATTGTCATTGCCAGTGTCATCGTCACTGTCTCTGTCACTGTCCCAGTCACTGCCATTGTCACTGTCTTTGTCACTGTCTGTCTTTGTCACTGTCACTGTCCCAGTCACTGTCACTGTCACTGTCACCGTCACCGTCACTGTCACTGTCATTGTCACTGTCACTATCGTTGTCACTGTCTTTGTCACTGTCCCTATCATTGTCCCTGTCCCTGTCCCTGTCACTGTCACCGTCCCTGTCACTGTCACTGTCACCGTCCCTGTCATTGTCACTGTCCCAGTCACTGTCACTGTCACTACACTGTCACTGTCTTTGTCACTGTCCCTGTCCCTGTCACTGTCACTATCACTGTCACTGTCACTGTCACCGTCCCTGTCATTGTCACTGTCACTGTCTCTGTCTCTGTCTCTGTCTCTGTCTCTGTCTCTGTCCCTGTCTCTGTCAATGTCACTGTCTTTGTCCCTGTTACTGTCTCTGTACCTGTCACTGTTCCTTTCTCTGCATGGCTTTCTCTCTCTGTCGCTGTCACTGTCATTGTCACTATCACTGTCATCGTCCCTGCATGTCACTATCACTGCCATTGTCATTGTCCCTGTATGTCTCTGTCCCTTCGCTTTCCCTGTCGCTGTCACTGTCACTGTCATTCTCCCTAACCTTAACACAGTCAATGCCACTGTGAGCATGCTAATCGATCAAAAGAGCACTAAGTATTTGTAACAAAATGTATGTCACAAACCTTCCAAAACAAAGGAGGGTTCTTCATTTGTGTTTTCAAAGCTGGGTGAATTCTGTTACTTCGGATCTCCTTTGCTTTCTCCAAAGAAATTCCCTGTTAGGGATGGAAGCAACAGCTTAACGATTGGAATAATTTCGTCAAATGTTGTGTTTGCAAACTCTGATTTGTATGCTTATTAATGAAGCAAGCTAAAAAAGAACTTTGCTTCACATCTTCAGAGGTTTACCAAAGATCTAAATCGGGGCAATTTTAATTTGTTTGAGGACTTGCGAATCAAGTCGCTTTTGTTGTGGCTGGAAGTAAGGTTTGTTATTGGCTCGCGATACGGTTAACTTCATTTTTGTAGTATTCGCAAATTTTAGTATCCTAACCTTTTCTTTCGAAAAACCGATAAGTTACTCAGGTGATCTTAGAGTTTCTGTTGCTTTCATTGGTGAAGGCTGACGTATTTTCCTGGCTGGCGATTTTTAACCGGCGTGTGAACAAATTTTCAAAATGGCCGCACCGCGTTTTGTAGGTCTTCAGGAACAGTTAAGCCCTTAGGAAGAAGAGATCAATTCCTTGAAGGAAAACGTTATTCTGAAAAGCACAAAGTTTGCACAACGCAGGTACAACTGAAAGATAAAACTCCGGGTACAAAATACTTTGGATGTCGATACGTGCTGAACTGAGCAATTGCAAATAACAATAATAATTAATTTTTTTCCGCATATCTGAGTAATTTCGCTAAAACAATTATTCGCCGAAGGCGAAGTGAATATCCGTGGTGATTGTTTTAAAAGAATAAACCAAAGACTTGAGTTGTTGTCACCAAACAAACAAGAAAAGCTCGACAACTTACTGTGTACGGTTTAGGAACAAACGCGCAATGTGGCATTTTCAAAGGAGAATCGTCAACAGGGATTTCTTCCTTGAGCTGTTGAGCAGTAGAAATCTTTCGCTCTTGTGTGCCTTAAACATTGAATTAGAAGAAATTTCAAATATATTCAGCCAAACACCGAGGTGCCAAAGGCTGCCGTTCAGTTAACGATAAATGATTAAGAGAGTGAACCAATGATGAACGAAAGAGTGAGTGACGGATGATCAACTAAAAACTATCGGAAAAATTGAACGAATAAATTAACAAATGGATGAACTGAACAACGAACAGACATACGAATGATGTAAAATAAGTATAAAGAAATGAATGATGGATAGATGAGTGCATAGTGAGAACGGACGGAGAGATATTAATGAAAAAACGCATGTAGCTCGGAAGAAGATTCAGGCAACACGGAAGAGATTTGTTTAAGAAATAGTGCATAACCAAAGAAAGAAAAACTTATGACTAAACTTATTCTACTTTAATTGCTACAATAACTGCGTTCTCAATCTTCGGCAACAAGAAGCTGTAATTAATAGCCCAAGGTTATTTTTCACAACAAATTCGATAAACAGTTTTCTCTATTAACCCGACCTAACCCCACTCCCCGAATTGAGGCCAAGAGTGGGACCAAGGCTTACCAAACACCGCTCTGCCATAGAAGTCTCCTGAACAGCGTACGTCGAGTTGTAAATTTAAAGTAAAATGATTGTCAAAACATGGCGGCAACCCAATGGCTACAGCCCTCGTAAAAACTATAAAAGTGAGTGTACCTTACTACGTAAATAGCTCTGCATATTTTTGAGTACTTCGATAATGCGTTGGTTAGAAGAGAACTGTTTGATTTCAGACTTTACATCAAAATGCGTGCTCGATTGGTCGGAAAGCTGTTTTAAATTATTTCATAAAGATAAAAGAAGCTTATAATGATTCCTTTGTGACAAAAATCTGATGTAAATACTTGGAAGATTGGTAGAAACTTGAAATAGGCTGGTCTTGTGTTCTCCTGCGTGTTTGTACTCACAGCCGAAACAATTCTGGCATTGATCAGTTCTTCAGCACTCATTACCGTAAACAAGGTTCGCCAACTTTTACTTTTGCACTCGTCCGAAAATTGACGACTTGTGTCGAAAGACAACAAAACACATGACTATGTTATCACAAACAGTTATATTTGAACCTTGAACTTTCGTTAATCTATAGTGATAGGCTGCCTTACGTTTGACTATTAAAATGAAATCGGTGAAACCCTCGTCTTTAAATGAAATATTTAAACACAAATATAGATTACTGCATCTTTTTCTATGCTATACTTTAGTATTGTAGTTGTTTTAGAACTACCGTATTTTCACAGCACTCTATACAAGCTTTTTTTTTATAAGAAACAACAAGCTCAGATTGGCCAGAAGTTGAGAACATTTTAACTTAAAGCACAAGTTAAGGCTCGGGCTGGATAGCTCATATTTTTTAAACTTTACTGAGCTCCGATCCCTAATTTAACAACACAGAAATAATAAGAAATGCTTTACAGTTTGTCATCACTGAAAATCGTCTCGGGGAAAACGGCACAGCTGCGAATTCACGATGAATCCACGCGGGCGAGGAATTGATCAAATTCGTTTCCAAAACATGCCTTCATTGCAATACCTTAGGCTTAATTCTATTGATGTAATTGTAAATAAGAACAATTTAAAACAATTTGAGACTCAAACCGTCAAAATATCAAGAACAATGTTTACTGGTTTTTATCTAAATAAGGTTTGTATATGGGCGCAGAATGCACCCATCCATGAACTCTCGAAATAAAACTTTTCTCGCTCTTCCAATTACTTCCGCGCTGGTCAGATGTTCTTGGCGCGATAACAGAGCGAGAAATTGCAGCTAAATTTAGGGGAGGTCGCAAAACACCAGTGTTAGTTGATAACCACCGCACAAAGATCACTAAACAGTCGTTCTTTTAAAACTCTTTCGATTCATTCCACATTCATCATTTGTCAACATCAAGATCTCCTTACACAAACAATAGAAAATAAGCTGATGATAGTGCTGAGAATATCAAATTTGATCTTCCCCCAGTAACGCCGAGATGAACTACGAAATTCTCCTAACCTATTAACAGAAATGTCATGGTATAAGTTATGAGAATTTACAACTGCATCTATAGGGGTGAAAGGGTTAATTGACTTCGACGGCGTTTTTCGGCCTTTAGTTGTTTAATCTTGTCCAATTCCGGCCAAATGATCTCTGCGGCATATTTCCCCGAATAATCTGGTATTTGCTTCGATTGCTGTACAAGCCTTGAATAAGCCGTTGAACTAAAAAACCTATATGGTCGAAAGTACCGATGGGTACTGAAGATTACAAATTTAGTCCTTAAGGCTTAAGAATAGGCAATCAACTCTTGAACCGTCCTGGGAGGTCCCTTCGAGTTATCGTTGTTCCATTTTAAACAAATTTAAACAAGGCAACAGACTTCCGAAAATAATAATGGCAGTTTGTTTGATAAAATCAAGCGTCCAACCATGCAGCCTGTCGAAGATATACCACACAAGTTGCGCTTTATTAAAATCTGACGTAATGGGATTATTGATGTAAGACGTCAATTGAGACATTTGATCAAAAACCGGGAAGAACACCCGGACAAGAACCTTCATTGATATCCGAAAAAAATACCTTGCTATAAATCTTTTTAAAAACTGTTAATGGACGACAATGGTCTTCAAACAATACAATGCAGAATGAAAGAGTAATTGAAGCTTTTGTTGATCTTGAAAAGGATTAAAAGTCAGCTCTCTTTCTCTATGTGGACTAACTGAAAGACAAAAAAAGCGTTTGAACTTTTATATCGTGGCATTTCGTAATCGTTCTTTCTTTAAGAGTACTACAAAACGGATTTGGTGTTCTTCCGTTTCGTAAATCAAGGCAGTTGAGAAGCCTTTGTTTGTTGAAAACAAACGTAAACTAAAAAACTTGTATATTAACCAGCGTGACTGGTAAACCAGAACGTGACCGTCAATACGTAGTAAAGAATTTTAAAAAACATTCCTCGACACATTCAAAAAAGAATACAATTTCGCTGTTTAGAACAAGAAGCCATCGTATCTCACATAGCAAGGCTAGAAAATACGCTAATCTTAACGGTTAATCCGAAGAAAGTATCATTCATGTACTATTATATTTTATGTGTATAAGATTTTTCTCTGTGAATAAAGTGGATTGAGCGGTAGATAAACAAAGTTTTACTATGTAATACTGTAGTGTAGTAACTGTCAACGAACTCGTTATAAAGTGATATATATTTTCAAAGCAGTTGACACAGCTCTAAATTTTACTTTAATAAAACAATTCGAACAAACATGGGAAAAAGATAAACTCGGGAGCTCGTAACACATCAAATTTCAACCAATACAAATGAACGTGACGTGCTTTCTCCGTAGCGTCCTGTGTTAGTCACCTCGTGTCAGTCGATCAGGACACCATCCAATGCAAAAACATCGTTTGTAGAGTTCGTAAAATTAGGTCACCAAAATAACCTACCTTGTCCAACATAACTTGTATATGACGCTGATCTCTGAAGAACTTTTAAATTACTGTTAAGCCTGAAGGAAGTAAATTCATAACCGAAAGTTTGAAAAAACCGCGAATATCTTCGACAATATAAGGACATCAACATGATTTTGCACTCCAAAAGTTTTGTTCAAACTTTGATTTTAATCCTACAAAATGAGAACCAAATTTGTAACACTCCCTTTCGTGGCGCCTCAGAATCTCTGACAAAACGGCTCGTTCACGTTGTTTTTATTCTACTTTCTGAAGCACTAGGCATATCTTGTTTTGTGACGGGAGTAACTGGAATTTTTAATGACCAGCTTGAAAATCCGGTTAGAACCAGTTTTACCTGGACTCAACTGGTTAGCAGACAAGGTCAGTGCAAAATCAAAACAACAACACAAAGAACAGACTTACTAACACAGTATGACAATGTTCATTCACAACTTAGGTTCTTTTATCTTATAGTCTTCAAAATTGACTCTTCTGTTCTCGAATACAGATTAAAACATGACTGAAATAACATTAACTGATAATAAAAGATGGCAGCTTCGGCCAAACTATCGCTCAAGTGAAACCAAATTCCAGCGATGTTTTGTGAAGAAAAATTGTCAGAATGATTGAAATCAGTGATAGTAGACACAAAAGGCATCCAAAATTCTCGCCTTTTTCTCTACGGCTTGGCAAATTGGAACAACAAAACTGAACTAATATACAATGAGCTGATTAAAGCCCCCTTTTTATTTCCCCGCTGTTATTGTCTAACTCTCAGTTATAGTTCCGTTTTGCGTAGACAGAAGAACTACAGTGAGTCGTTAGCGAAGACGACTCGCCAAGCTATGACAATTAAGTTGATCGAATTTAGTCAACAGCCAGTTTTTTCAGATATCAAATCTTGCTCATTTTTGCAGTTGTGATATTTTTGGTTCACTGATTGCGGAAATAATCAAACTCAACGGCATTACCCCTAGGCCGATTTAATTTGCATTTTTACTACTAATTATAATCGGTCAGTCAGTTAGTACATACATGTATGAATATTTGAACATTCGTAGTTATTTTAAAAGTTAATTGATCTATCGCTATGTTAGCTATTTCAAAGATACAAACATAAATGTCAGTTTTACCATGGTCATAAGCCAACTTTGTCAGATAAACAAACGAGTCCAAAACAGATCTTATTCATTTCTAGTTACGCAGTGGCTACAAGTAAACTAGCTCGGGAAACATGTCAAACTTGTTTTCACTTACTCATGCAGGATATTCTGAGTCCTCCTATAAGCCTCCTATTTGTCGCCTACGTATCCACAACCCGTTCAATATATCAATCAGTGAAACTACACACAAAAATGAATAAACAAACAATATAATAGAATAAAATAAAGTTAATTTTTTTAATGCATGACGGCCACTGTAGCGTTTGGAAATTGGTATTTGTAATTGTTGGCTCAAAAAACTTCTTAAAGGCGTAAAAAATTGTTAATCGAGAACACGAGGTTATTAACATCTTTATAACATGGCTTCAGTTTTAAATCAGTAAAGATAACAAACTATTTACTCTGCGGGCTCGCGTTCGCTAGAACTTTTCCCTCCTGTGTGGGAATTTATTGGACCGGTTTTCGGCAGCCAATCAGCACACATGTACAGGATTTTGTAATGCAATGTAGTATTCGGCTAACCACTTGAAGTCAGTGAATAACATATAACGTGAACCGACAAACGTGTGTAATATATATAATGACAATTGTAGTATATTATACGGATCGAGTTAGACGGAAATTGAAAAAAAGTGCGTGAATGTTATAAAAATAAATTAGCTGCTGCGGAACTCATTAACATTAAGTAGTGCGCACTGTGGCTGTCTGCCATCGCGCTTGCAGATGGAGTTTCTTCGGTTTCATCATTTATTCAACCTCAAGAAGTGTTTAACATCTTACTCGTAAGATTTAGCTCTAAAATTGTTTTTCCTGAAATGCACAGTTGTAATTCCAGTTCAAGATAACAAATTGAAGGCAACCTTTTTGTCCGTTATCTCATTTGAGCAGCGAAAAAAAGTTTGTATTATGCACTAAAGCGCATGAGCTCTGGGCAATTACGCAAGTCCGCTGACGCCCATACAGACAACTGCAGGCTCATGCAGTTACACTCACATTCACATAAATAAGGGGGCGCAGCTCATTCACACAAAAAAGTGGGCAGCCTGGTTCAGTTCGTTTAAGTTTGCAGTATAAATTATCTAAGTGGGTAAAAAAGCGCATGAACTACCTTAGTTATCAAACATAAACATTTGGTAGATTTTAGTAGCCTCCTTCGCAGCCGTCGCGGCTTCCGTTTCCTACCCCGCGAACGGAAGCCACGACGGCTGCGAAGGAGACTTAGATTCTAGAGGCGCTTCGCCAGCGCATACATGTGTCTCAACCTGCCCGGGTGCGCGAAGGCCACTTGACCTGGGACGAATCATTAGCTCAGCTCAGCTTTTTCTAGAAGGGAAGGCTTATAACTGATAGGGAAAAATGAAGGAGGGATTATTTAATAGTCAAGTCATATCAAGTCGGGACTTTAATAGACATGTATAAGGTTTTCGCCGTTCTTAAGTTGTGCATTTTCTAAATTTCTAAAAACCAAGTAATAAAATTTGAACAAAATTACAAAACTTTATAATTTGTTGAAGCAAGGAACTTTTCAGAATCAACTTGTTAAGACAAAGAAAACGAATGGTCAATCTGTAGGTTTTTAAGCAGTGGTTTTAAAGCCAGAAAAACTTTAGTTTATATCAAACTGTTTTTAGCAGAACAAGTCGTTAAGGGTGAATTGGAACACTGATGCTGAAATCGCCAATGAAATAAGAACAAATTAAGAACAAACTCAGCTTGGTTGAAGTTTATTGCGAATAACTAATTAGTTTAAAGTATCGCATCGCCCGTGTACACTATATGCGACATATTTCACACTTGCAAATTGCATATATTTCTGTAGTTTATGACTGGCTTGTTTACTTCTCGAAAATGCTAGAATACAAAGTTTCAGCTATACTGCAATTTTTTAGGCCTGTCTACTTTTTTGAATGTGCGCATCACCGCTCAGGCAATTTGTATATAGCGAGCCAATATCAAACGCCACAAAAAATAAAAAAATAAAAACACTTTGAGGCTAATATTGCCCTCAAAACACGAACTTTGAGGCTGAGCAAACTTGTAGTGGTTCTAAGAAAAGTGTACCCGAGTTCCAAGGGAGAACAGATTAATAGTTATGTGTTCTTGTTAACTCAGTTTTTAAACTGAGTTAACAAGAACACATAAAGGGGGTTTGGGGTTGAAAGCATTTCGTGTGTAGAAAGTTGCCTCTTTCGATCAAACAACGAAACACGGTAATTAACTTCAGTTGCCTTAGTTGCTAACTAATGCATGTACACTTCAGTTTCCCTTTTTTCGTGAAAAAAATGGTCATAATTTTTTCTTGTTCTCATGCGTTGAAAACTTTATCAGTTGTAAAGACAATCGCATCTTAGGTTAATGTCAAAATCGACTAAATTACAGAAGACGAAAAGTTGAGGTGATAAAGTACTTCCGAAACAGCTTTAAGTTAACCCTTTTTAACAAATTATACATACACATTACCTAGCACACTATCAAATCGAACTCCTAAACGGTTTTTTTTTCTTTGCTTAAAGTCTACTTTAAAAGTCTGTCTTCTACTGTATAAGGCGGCGCAGTGGCCGAGCGGTTAACGTTTTATAATCGTAATCCTAAGGTCGCGAGTTCGAGCCCCGGTTAGACCACTGTGTTGTCCTTAAGCAAGACGCTTAAACCAACTTGTTCCAGTTGACTCAGCTGTATAAATGAGTACGAGTTCTGCTGTGGGCTAACCAGGGATAGATTAGTGTCCTTTCCAGGGGGAGTCAAAGACTCTCATCCGCTTATCACTGCAGAAACCGGAGATAAGCGCCGGCCTATTGAGGCACTTAGGCTCGAGAAAAGATTTAGCTTTTTACACCAGTGTTAGCGCTTGCGTAGATTTTGTTTTTCTAAGTCTCATGGCGATGTTTGAAGCAAGATTACTCGAACAACGCCTGCTTGATAAGTTTGAGGGTCTCATAATGTTGACATCATTTCTCTTTCGCGCACAAAAAATCGTTTTGAACGCGTTTCTAACCGGAGAAAAGTACCGGTCTATTGAGCCACTTAGGCTCGAGAAAGGATTAAATTTTTTATACCGGTATCAAGCGTTTGCGCGTTTGCTTAGAGTTTGCATTTCTAATTTACATCGGCAGTATTTGCTGCAAGATTACTTGAACAACGCCTGCTGTATATGTTCGAGGGTCCCATCATGTTGACATCATTTCTCTTTCGCGCACCGAAAATAGTTCTGAACGCGTTTCTAAACTCCTTGCTTCTTATACCGTATATCCAAGGGTTGGCTGCCGAGGAACAAAACGTCAACCACGAAAACCAGAACCAGTATTTGTAGAGACGCGAAGCCTCGCATGCATCCTGGGCCTTTTGCTGCAGAGATGCAAGCACAACGTTCGGACATAGGAGTGCCGAGAACACGCCTATCACTACGGCAACGGTCCAGGCGGCTTTTCTGTGCTTCCAGTCTTGCATTCCTTGAAAGTGTGGGGTCCCGTTCAAGCAACTAATTCGGTTGTTTTGTTGTCTTGCCTCTTTAAAAATATGAAAGTAACAGAAACTAATGACGAGCACCGGAATGATGAAGTGAAACACAGAGGCGGCGATCCAAAGTTTTGGCAAATTTTCTTCGTCCCGTACCATTAGTCTTGAACACGCAAATAACACTGCAAATCCCCATACGACGCCTATTATAACACAGCAAGTTTGCCTGGTCATCAGGGCGTTATATCTGAACACTCTTGTTATGGCAATGAATCTGTCAACGCTTATAGCGCACAGATTGTACACTGTCGCAGTTATGCTTCCAAGAGACGCAATTTCCGCCGCGAGAGCAAGGGGTGTGCCTGTGGTAACATTCTGAGCAGTTTTCGCCAGAAGAAGCGGGTTGATAATTAAACCGACCGCTAAATCAGCCGCACTCAAAGAAGCAATAAACAAATTCGACACAATTTGTAACGAGGGCGTGCGATACACAGCCGTAAGGATCAGCATATTGCCCGAAACTGCCATAATTCCCGAGATTGCATTCAGTGCGACTAATATTACAATGGATGATGTGTCGATTTGGCCGGAACAAGTTCGGTTTGTTTGAAGCATGAGTTGGCTCTTTCTCGTTGTTTAACTACTTTGAAAATCTTTTCCGAGACACTCGGCCTCAACATCAGAATCGGGTTGTTATGCAAAGCTTTTGTCGAGGGATTCCATTTTCAGATCTCCTTCGTGTTTGCTAGAAGCAATCAGCAGTAATTAGCAAATCATCGGTTTTCTGTGTTGTTAATTCTTCATTTCCTAGAAGCGCCATTTTCCTAAACACAGACTATGTGAAAATAAATCTTGATAAGAAAAATCTTTGAACTACTAGCAAAACATCTGATTTTTTGCTTAAGTAACCAGTGTTTAAAAACGCAGCTTTCATTGACGCAAGTCAAGGCGCATAAACGAGGCGGAACGCCCACCAAACAGCTAACAAAACCAAGTTTTACGTAAAGCGAAAAATTAACAGTCTTATTATTTGTTAATCGTTGAAGAGCACGGCGCGAGCAAAACTGATTTTCGTCAACTTGTCTATTTTTCCATTTTATGCTTGAGGCAGTTTTCATAGATAGAAGCTTGTCATTTTCCCTTCCTTTGTATAGCAGTCAGAAGTCGGTAGTAAATCAGAAAATGTTCGGTTTTGATGTTGTTAGCATTTCAAGTTTTTTGAAACACCGTTCTCTTGAAAGATGTGAAAATACACGAGTTATGTAAGAGTTCATCAACGAGATTGAAGCTTCGCAGAGTAAATAAAAAACGGGCTCGGAAACTCGTCATTTACCACCGAAGTGATGCTTAACACAATTTAACACCAAGATGGTGACTGTTAAATCACACTTGATAAGTTTTCTTAGCTTTCTTCCGTTTGTTTACTTAACTCATGTGCTAATCTGGAAAACGCAAACACTTGCTGAATAAATAACCGAAGTAAATTTGTAATGAGCCGGATTAAACTGCTTCACTTCCTGAAAATGAGAAAGACACTTGAAAGGCTTTCGTTTGGTTTTTAATTAAGTTCTTATCGGACAGTAAATGAAATTTTTTTCATTGACAGCTGGCGAGTTAAGCTGTAATAACGTTGTTTCATTAAAAAAAAGCTGGCATCGAAGAGATTAATCTAGCGATTGAGTTTTTCATTAGAAAATACCTTTTGCGTGAGGTTTTTCTATAATGTCTCACAGCTGGAAACTGGGCAAAAATTAAAGTCAAGGCACCAGTACTTTATTTGATTTAACAAGCGTTATGATATCAACTCAAGAGATCTGGCCATGGGTAGATAAGGAACTTTGCAACAAGGCAAAATGGATACTATAGAAACAAAATTCTTTCGAGTATCTGGACTTTTCGGAGTTAAGACCACTGCAGTTACTCAGTACCATTCGGTATATTTGTCCATTTAGTAGTTGGCGAACGAGTGAAAAAATAATTTAGTTTGTTGAGTCACCTGCCTTTTGATTTCGACATTAAAATTGTACATTGAATTAAGAAAATTTATTACAAATTTCCTATCTGTCATACAGACAGGAAGTTTTCCCTGCACTTGTCACAAATAGCATAGTTGGACGCGCGGGCGAATGACGCTATCTCAGTTTAGTTTCTGATTAAGAACGCGACAAAAACCCGGCTAGAAGAAACGATAATAGCAAACGTTTATTGTTCTTTTTAAAGTGCTCATATCCCAGTTGCCGCATATTTTAATAAGAACCTTTTTTATAAGAACATGAGGGAAAAAAATAACCAAAATTTAAGATTTTAAGAACACAAGTCATACTGAACTGAGCTGAGGAATGTCGAAGAACTTTTGTTGAGGATATTGCAAAATATTATGGAAATAATTCTTTTTCGGCTAGTTTTCATCGGTGCAGCATCGCCTAATGTGTTGTGCATGTGATGATAAGTTTGTTGTAAATCATTTTTGTTCATTATCATGTTTATGGTAACGGACAATTCATTAAAGCAAATTCGTGCTTCCCGTTGTTTCAGTGTTCGAATGAAAAATAACTGCACGTCCAAAAATTACATTTACGTTTAAGAACATTCGGGGAAGAAATCTTAAAAATTCTTGAAAAGATTCAACCTGAGCGCAAACATGAAACGTGAAGTGCTCCCATTTTGTTTCTGTTCGGTGTTAGTTGACAGTTCATTATGTTAAGTGAATGAAGCACGGATGTAATTGTGTACAATTCCGTTATTTTGCATGAAATTTCGACCACATTGAGTCGATATTTTAGACAGTGCTTGGGGTACTTTTTGCATAAGTGAATTAAACACATTTCGTTGAAATTTTCAATTGATATCATAATAAAATTTTGCTTTGGAAATAAAAAAAGATATTAAAAAAAAAAACGTTTTCGGAGACACTCTCCTTCCTCAGTTATGCAGGAGAGTGTCTCCAAAAACGTTTAAATTTTTTTTCTTTTTAAAGCAAGATTTTAGACCTGAATGGCACAAACTAACGATTATTATATCTTTTATAGCCTGCAAAAAAAATTTAAAACTTGTTGAAGATTTACAAGAACATTCGACAACTCAATCAATACGACCGTTTATGAACTTGCTAAGTCCAGCCCCGGTTTTTTCCTAACTCAACCAATTACTCCGACTAATTTTACTAGACATGTTTGAGCTATAGTTATAAATACCTTACTTCACTGCTTTATTCTGTTGTGCACAATGTGGGCTGAAAGAAGAAATCAAATCTCTTTCGAGTGTAAAAGACAAACCAACCTTGTCGACATGTAAACAGAGTGAGGAGAAAATTGAAAAAGATAGAGTATAGTAGAAAAGTTGCTCGAATTGTTCGTTTTTGCGTGTAGTGTGTATTAAAAAAGAAAATGCGAGACTGAAAGACGTGAGCACAGGTAGCCCACACCGGCTCCCGTCACGGTACTTGAACGCAAACAGAATTTTCATAGTAAAAGCAAATTTAAAGAAAGTCTGAGTTTTGTATATTATTACTCCAAAATGTAATAAAATCGTTTTTTCTCTATCTGTTATCTAGTAATCATAACTACTTACATATTGCTTTTTGGGGGAAACAAACAAAATCGTTTTACAATCTTTCATTTGGTAATCATGACTGCTCACATTTTGCTGCTTTGGAAGAAATGAAGCGCTGAAACTGAGAACGTGCAACTGTAAGTATCTGCCATAAATTCTCGTCTCAGGCCTCCCTCTAATTTATGACGTAACGCATGTTTTTGTTTAGACCAACTTACCCGAAGGATACTGGGATTGTTTTAAAAATATTTTAATTTTTAGTTGTTCTTAAGTACAAGTTTATCCCCCAAAAAGTTGGCTTAAAGTCCCTATAAAACATTTTTTAAGTTCCAGATGAAAAGTAGAATCCTTTAAAGTCCCTATCAAGCTTATTTTTTTAAGTTCCAGATGAAAAGTAGAACCCTTTAATAATAGTAATTTTTAAAAATAAAAAACCTTTTCTCGCCATTCCTGTTACATTTTTAGACTTGAAGCCTGCAATGATGACGTAGCACGAGGTATGAAATAGAGACAATCTTTTTTATCTCAAAAATTAAATCTTGCTACAATAGTCACATTGTTATAACTTAAATAAATGAATTATTCGCTTGAATTTGTTTGAAATAAAAAAATTAACGATAATTTTAACAGAAATGAATTTTTTTAAACAAAAACCACATAACTCACAAGTCCCCGGCCTGCTCGGTCAAAATTTACATTCCAATCTTTTGTTGACTAAAGAGCGTACTTAGACGTGAAATTTCCCTTGGTTTTTCGAATTTTGAGTTCACAGATGACAACAGTTTTTATCCAAAAAGTAAAAAATTAAGCTCGATAGGCACTTTAAATCATTCTTTTCATAAAGAATCGTTTTTAATCAAATTTTTCAGCAAGGAGTTGCCGAGTTGCTGCTAAATTTACAGACTACGAGCAGTCTTTTTCTAGTCCACAGAATCAATCGAATCGAGTGCTACTCGTCGAGACTGCTGACCAGATTACGGGCGCGGGAGCGAGGCCACTGACTGTCTGTAATCCCTCTTACGCCCACAATGCAATTGGCCAGTAGCCTTTCGACTACTTGCCGCTCAAACACTTCGAGCGAGACAAATAACTATGATTCTCAGGACTAGAAAGGATTCAAACTGCGTAGATGACGTCACAACCACGTCATTCGATCAAAACTGCAATTAGCGGCCAATTTACTCTCCCTCTTTCTGGAACGAACTACAACGTTAAAACGCTTTTAGTTATTTTTTTGTTTTATTTACAACTATCTGGTCATAGATGTGGCGTCATTGTTCTTTGCATAGCGAAAATCTCTGTACGCAAGCCACTTGTAAAACCAAACTTAGAATTCTTGTTTAATTCATTGAAAGAAGCACTTCAAACACTTCATGTTTTATTTGTGCTACTTTAGCCGTTCCTTTCTTGAACTTTTCCTTTCCATTCCTTTTCTTCCCTACCGGCCCTTTTTTTCTTCATTTCCTTTCAGTTCCACTCCATCCTATTCCTTCTTTCCTTTCCATTCCATTCTTCTCTTCCATTCCATTCCACTCCTTTACTTCAAATAGCTCCTAAAGCAACTAAAGTTCTACTATATATGCTTCTTTATCCGAGACAGAGAAAGAGTCAGATTCAGAATCTGATTCAACGTCTTTATCGAAGTAGTTGTGCTCTTTACAAATCCGTTCCCAGTTGCCATAGAGATTACTAAAGTGTTTTGGGTCCATATCTGCCTGAATAATCTTGTTAGCAAATGTTTTATCCACCTGCGTAGCTGCATCCGCCATGACCAGTGCAGGGCCAACAGCACTCAATTTCACTGATATGATTTGGTTTGGCTCTTTTGCCAATCCCTTGAATATGGTCAAACAAAAAAACAAAAAAATATAAAATAAGTCTGATTGCACAGTTTTTTTCAAGCCTTTGCCTGCTAGCTATTGAGTATAGGCAAAGAGTATTGTGGTAAGGTACATTAATAAGGACCCTGGGTACATGGGTGAAGAAAAGGCACCAGAAATCGAACTCAGGCCTCTCCCACGAAAGGCTGGCTATCAACCGGTAGCGAGTTTTTTTGTTTACAGTTTTTGTCTCGTAAGCAAACACACTCTTCTTTCCAGTTCAACTACAGAAACAAAGCTTCTGAATAATTACTCGGGCCGTGAGGCACCCAGTCAATAATTCGAGGCTATTCTTTTTTTTTCGTCGTGTCGCGTTGGTATCGTGGGCTCGCAAAATCGGCTTGCGGTTTTTGCGAGGCCATCCCACAATGCTTAGCGGGCTGCATGTAAAAGCACAAGGCTTCACTTGATTTTGTTTGCTCTGTAAATTAATTGGTCTATTGCAAAGAATTAATTACTGGCCTGAGTGTAGGCTACCAGTAGCCTCTTGTTTAATGTTTCTTCTGCACAAACTTTCTCTGAAAATACGAGGTTGATATGCTGAGTAATCTTTCTGAGGTATGGTTTAAAAAATTGGAAATTTTACAAAAATGTTTGACTCCATTATCGTTCTTGCCTGCAGTTGTTTTGCATATTTTTTGAGTTGTATTAAATATCTTCTTAGAAACTACACTTTTAGAACCGAAAGTTGAGCCACTCATTCTCAAGTGTTTCTGCCTTTGGCTATTGACCATTTTCAAACAAGCTCCCCTCCCTGTTAAGCCCCCTATCTGGAAGGTCTAGCAATGAATGAGCCCCGATCCCTCACCCAGGGGCATATTAGAGCATTTACGGTAACACTTCATTTTCAATATAATAATAAAAGTATACAATTGAAATAAAAGGCACTTTTAGGCACTTGTGCCTACTGAAACTAAAAGGGGAATGAAATAAAATGAGTTTTAGAAAGCTTATTGGCTGGCTGTTGGTTGATTCCAAGATCAATGTTCGCAAGTTTTGTGGGCTTCCTGTGGTATTTACTGACTTCCCTCACTCACCCAGGTGATGACATAAGTGTCTGATGTAAAATCAACATAGTAGCCACAAAAAATACACTGAAATTAAATCACTTTATACTGAAAATGAGTGAATGATGTTTGGACTGTATCACACCACCTTCAGGTTTCTGCCAAGTCAGCCTGGACCTTGCAAGTGTCACTTGATAGCTGACCCAGCAGTCTTGAAAAACCCAGTTCAACAATAGTCTCCAATAACGTTTACATGAATGGTAACATATGGTAGTTTTTTATCACACAATTGGGACCAGGTTCTACAGGATATGCTGGTGTGATAAGGTTGAAACATTGTCTTCGCTAAATGAATTTTCAGTACTAAACGATTTAATTTCAGTATAAAAGAAACCAACTGAATGACTCAAAATATTCATCATTAGTATAGATCTAATAATAATAATAAATCCACATGGCACTAACCAGGTCATATGTTTTGCCATCTGCTACTAACAAGTTGCCGTATCTCCTGACCAAACCAAGACTCGTTGTACGAGCTCCACAAGAACAAGGACATACGCAGACTGTGTTCTCCTTTTCTTGGGTTTGTGACGCAGGCTTTGGAATCCCAGATTCCTGAACTGAGGCTTGGTTTTGGTTCTAGAATGCAATGAATGGAACACTAAGGTTTTTTTCTGAGAGGAGATGACATTTCTGACAATTGAGCTTTGTGAAACTGGCAGAAATAGATATTTTCCTGGCATGGACCAGAGGACTGGGTCCAGTTGTCAGATGGGAATTATGGGTAATTCATTGTATAAGTACTGAGCCATTAGAGATTTGAATCAGTCTAGGTTCAGCATTCTTAGCCAACTTTTTGTTCTATAATTCTCCTTAACCTCCACAGGGGATCGGCACTTGCATTGGGTTTGGATAATACATTCCCTTTTTTTCCCAAAGGGTTTTGGGTTTTTGTATCCGGCAAGTGTCAAGAGTTTCTGTCAGAGAAACAACTTTATAAGTCAGTACTGCCAAGTATGTAAATAAAGTGTTTTGTGAGAGCGGAGCTTGTAAATAAATGTAAAACAAACCAGCTTGTGGTGCTTGCTGGCCTACATGCCCAAGTATCTACACAGTTGTAATGTGTTGAATGTAGTGTAGTGTCTGATTGGGTAGTGTAGGCAAAATTGTGGGCATGTGTGTGATTTTAACTGGTCCAAAGTTAAATTAAGCAGTCCAAATCATATAACAAATTATTACAATTTATAGACCTGTCCATGAATAATAAAGGAACATTTGTTAGCATGAGAATATGTTGCAACAACTAGCTTAACTTACGTTCATTCACAGTATTTAAGCTGCAACGCTTCTAAAGTGTCAAAAATCAAGTTTTACATGAAGAGATAAGTGTAAACACAGAGCAACAGTGAGTGAAGGGTGGAATACCAAAAAATACAATAATCAGTACTCAATAATTTTAACCAGTCCAGTCGGGTCAGCTATCTATGATTTTTTAACATTTTAACCGGTCCAAGGCAATTTGAACCGGTTTTGACCGGTTTTCCTCCATGGGTTCACGTTTCCATTTGAAGCAGTTGGGTATTTTCTTTCTTAGTTTCTCTTACACTTGCCTTTGGTTCCTTACAGCATGTCACCTCTCTGAATATGAACACATTGATTGAAACATGTATTTATATGTCCATTAAGTGTTTTGCTATGCAATTAGTTTTTTTTATGTTTTCCAATTAAGTAAAAAAGTTAATCCATTCTTGAACCTGTGTAACAATTAGACCAGTGGTTTTTCCTGAATTCTAAGAGTTTGCAGACAAAAAATGGAATTTCAAAGTTGCAGTCTTTCTGATCAGACAGAGAGTCAAACCAAAAACTGATTGACTTTGTATACAGTGCAACCCCGACGTTACAAAGTGCCAAAGGGACTTCTATATAACAGAGGTTCGTAATAAACAAAACCCCAGTGTAACACAGTTAGCAAAAAAAAAAATTAAAAAAATTGTTACACCAGGTTTTGATATAAACTAACAAAAAAATGCATCGACACATATAACTCTGAACATCCTTTCTTGACATGCAGCATTGAAGTCTTACAAATAATTTTAATACCTCTGTGAAGGACTGAATTCTACTGCATTCCTCAGAAAGGCTGAACTGGCCTGCTATTTCATGGGATGGATCAGTTTGTGAGGCATCCTGTAGCATATGATAAAAAAACAAAGTTAAACTCATTCTTTTACTAAAACAAAACAACTATATTCAGCGCACACATATGTGTACACAAATAAGGGGTTCTTACTAAAGAAAAAATGTATGCTGGTGGCTTTCATCAAGAACTGATTTAAAAAAAATGGGTACAAAGCAACTAAAAACTTTTATTTTGAACTTAGATGATCATTACTTGGACTTTATACAAAGAATTTCACCTAGGAAGTGCATACTTTGCTCTTCAGGAATTGTAAAAAAAAAACCTTAAAATTATTTTAAAAATACCAAGGAGAAAATTGCAGAAAAAAGTATGATTGGTTTGTTTTTGCAACCCTAAATATGTATTACCTTGATTTTTCTCTGAAACCCCCCCCCAAAAAAATACAAAATTACCAACCTCAGAAATATGACAAATATGACCAACAGAGGGAGCACCCCTCCCCCCACCCCCACTCCCAACCCCCTTCGGGGGTTGGGA
>JAOBAT010059876.1:0-25876 GCA_026413305.1 Hydrozoanthus tunicans | reverse complement strand
AGTCTGGTATTTTTTAGGGGTTGTTAAAAGAAATCCTGTGTTAAACCAAGAGCCTGGTATTTTTTAGGGTTTAAAAAGGTGAAGCTAATGGACTGCTTGCAGTCTTCCTAAGTCTTTGGTGAAAGTCCAAATACATATGCATCTTTATTAACTGCATATCAGGTTCTGTGCAACATTAGGGGAATTAATGCTAACTAGCTAGCTACCCAGGGAAAATTTACAGATTTCAACTGGTATTGTTTTAACCCTTTCAGCCCTAAGGCATTTGTCAACATCTAAATTCTCCTTACCGTAAACAAACGAAAACAAGCTGGTTAGTAGTGAGAATATGAAATTTGATCATCCACCAAAAACTCTGGAAGACGAATTAAGGAATTCTCCCAAACTTCTCATAGGAATACTATGGACTTTGGTTGGGAGAATTTACAAACTCATCTGTCGGCACTCTTAGGGGTTAAAGGGTTAAGTAATTTTAAAACTGAGAGGTGTTTTTAAGGGTGAAAAATGTTTATCCCTTCATATTTTTTAGGGTATTTCAGGGGCTTTTCCGATGACCAACCCTATCCATTTGAACCTAAAGTACCCCCCCAGGGGGGAGGGGGGAAACTCCCTTGAAAGACCTTTTAGGGTCGCAAATGAAACCCTTGCACACCTTTTAAGGTCTCCTGCTGATTCTTATGCAAAATTTTATCGTTTAACAATTTTCCTGGTTTTATCTTTGTACACAAACTATGCATTGGGATTTTGACTAAATTTCCAAACTCACCCATACTTACTTACAGGCCGAGCGTAGCAAGGTCTGTGCGAAAGACCGAGGGCAAATCTTTTCCCACACAGACCAAGCAAACGAGGTTATCAAGATATTTATTACATGGCTTCAGTTTCAGATCAGTAAAACAGAACAAATGACTATCACTGCGAGCTCGCAGAACAAGAAATCGGTCCAATAACTTCCTGGTCCTGTATGGGAAGTTATTGGACTGATTTTCAACCAATCAGAATGCAGGATTTTGTTATTGGCCCTAGATGTTTTACTTGCAAAGGAAATAAAAAGCTTTAAATCTTCAGACCAAAATATCCGAAGTAAATCTCACTTTACAAGCAACCGAAAAATTCTCCAGTTATGAGTAATGGTTAGGGTTAGGTTAAGGATTATATCTTGTAACTCCCGAAATGAAATTGTGGAGTTGGATAACTAAAAACTGCATGAAAGTGTGAAGTTCGGCGGCCATTACTATGCATGTGCACAAGTACGGGGCCCATGGGTGAGTATGGAAATTTTAGTTAAAGAGCTCACAAGTTTGTGGTTTTCCAAATGCGGTCCGTAAACGAGTCGAACCTGAGTGCAGTGCCAGCGAAAGAGTGGATTTCGCGATTATAAACACTTCCGACAGCACTTTCATAAGAGTGCTGAATGCGCGAGAAGTACTCGTATGAGCGTTATTGAGTGAGTTTACACCTGTTAAACAGAAATGCGTGAGACCTGAGAGTACTGGCTTCGGCTATGGGAAAAGGCAGCCCATGCACCCACACAGCAACAATCAGTAAGTATACTACACAAGTCTACAGTACATTTTTCGATTCATTCTACAACTATGGGGGCATCGGTGCAAAGCAAACACCCCGGGGCTGTGTTTTGTTCCTAACTGTGCTAAGAGATACGCTCCCAAGTTTACCTTCAGTGTTAAAGTAATTCTCTGTGAACACGAAATCAAGGACAAACCAACCGCATTGTCGACCGAGAAAATTTTGCACCGTCCTCGAACGCTAGGTCCCAGTCCAACCGTGCAAAGTAATATAGCTTTCTTATTTATTTTTGAATATTTTAAAATTATAATCATTTAGCGGATTTAGTAATTTTTTCATATGAAAAAGTGTTGCTAAATTTAAATCAGGCCAGGAAATGAAATATTTTAAACAAAGCGCTTCCAACAGTAATCTAAATTTGCAGCCCCATTTTAACTACAAAGCGACGGCCACCTCCGATCCTTAACGCGAGTTTTTAACCGCCATTTTTCAACCCTGTGAGGTTTTCTTTCGATAGCCGGTGATATATTCCAAGCGAAGGTTTCTGTATTTAAAATTGAGAAGTTATTAATTCAGTGCATCCAGTTTTAGTTAGAACAGTGCATGGTTCGTTCAATGATTTTTCTTTTCAGTGTCAGTTGTCCTAAAGGGTTGTTGCTCGCATAAAAAAGCTGTCTCGTACATCGCCATCGGTAATAAAGTTACTCATTTTATAGATTTGGTGCGATTCTAAGGATAAAGGGGGGGTTAATTCCCCGGCCCGCCCCTAAGAAATTCGACCGCACCCTGGCGCTCCCAAATTACTCGGGGGAGGGCACTCCACTTCAATGAGTTGTGATCGAGTCTAAAATCTTAAACTACGACTAGGGTAATATCGGCTGCGCAAATTACTAATATAGACAAGGGCTAAATTGTTCAGAGAATTGCGGCAAAATGTTATAAAATAATATATAATGGCTCTGTCAAACCCCCTCTTCGGGACTGTCCTTTATAACTGTCCATCTCAGAGGTGTCTGTCTTATAGAGACTGACATAGAGAAAATGACTCTACGGTAGGGACCAAGATTTGGTGACCATTTTATACTGAGGTGTCCGACTTATCTGGTTGTCCACCTTGAGAAGTTCAACTGTACAAACTAGATGCGAACCTCCTCAATGCTGAGGCGTTACGAAATGTGGTAAGTAGCCATGCCACCAAAATTCATTCGTAATGCCGCCGACCTCTCCCACCCCACATTAAATCAAGCACGCACGGCATGTGTTATCTTTATTAATAATATTGAAAATTTATTACAGCCAGCTTTAAGTTATAGATTTGCAGATTTTTTTGTCGTTTGTTGGAATTATTTGTGTGCTTGAAACTCTATATCTGTTTTAGCTTCTTCATAAGATCTTCTACGGTCATATCTTCATCTGGCGAGATCTGGCCCTCGCTGCTGATTTCTTCTGAGAACTGTGGAAAAACATATCAAATACTGTCATTTTGTGGCGTTGCTTGCTCAATGTACCTTTTCCCTTTATTACGGGGAATTTCTATTCTGAGGACGCAATCCTTATAATTTTGACGAGACACAGTATTATGAATCTGACCGATTTATTTCCTGTGTCTTTTGAGGATTTAATAAGATTGGTTCTAATTACATTTGCCCTTTAAAGGGGAGCTGAACCATAAAATCAACTTTTGTCAAACAAAATCTTTAACTAAGTGTAAGAACAATATTAGAAAAAGTTCCTCGAAACGCGCTAACTTTCAGAGAAATTCGAGTTTAAAACACGTTACTTGCCGCGTTGTATCGGCGGCTCAGAAATAGGGGTTAAGCGGAGAGAGAGTGAGGCTATGACGTCAGATATGGGTAAGAATTGGCTCGGACTGAAAAAATTCATCTTTGGTGTGAGAAATCGCACACAACGTAAGTTGTAACTTTCACTCATGACTGTAAACGAGCTTATGACAACAAAAACTGTTCACGCGCTCGCTCGCTCCCCATAACTACGTCACACCTTACCTTCGTTTACCGCTGACAAGTCGACAAGCGCCCACGCTCAATGACCAAAAACCACTCGAAACACGCACATACAAACTAGAATTTCTCGGAAAATCAGCGCGACACACAAAAAATTTTAGATATGTTCTCAACACCTCGAAAGATTCATTAAAAAATGTTGATTTTAGAGTTCAGTTCTCCTTTAACCGATTGGCCGATTCGTTTACCGTCAACATGAACAATCGAGATAGCTAGATTCACCTGTGTTAAGTGAAGGACATCTGTTTTTTAATGGAATACGAAAGTTATATTCAACCAACTTTATAAAGTGGCTCAATTTTTCTATAGCTAAGGTTAATCCATATATCGTATTTTCCGGACTGCAACCCGTGTGTTATCTTTTAATTTTACCTTGCGTTGGAGAAGGTGCGGGAAATCTACTGGTGCAGTTTATCAACTGAAGTTGATCTGGCTACAATTACAACAGTTACAGTATTTTTGATAAAATGTTTTACTAGCTTTAAACATTAAACTTGATGATATTCGTGGAAGAAGTAAATGAATAAAGGTGCGGGTTATTTGCTGACTTTTGTTTCACTTAGTCATAAAAATGCGGGGATGTGGGTCATCTGCGGTGCGAGTTATAGTCCAGAAAATACGGTGTATAACCTTTAAAGTCCCTATCAAGCTTATTTTTTTACTTTTTGGATTAAAGCTGTTGTCATCTGTGAATTCAAAATTCGAATAACCAAAGAGAATTTCCACGCCCAAGTATGCTTTTTAATCAAAAAAAGATTGGAATGTAAATTTTGACCGAGCAGGCCGGGGACTGGTAACCTGTGACGTAGCAGCAGTGAGTTATGTGGTTTTTGTTTAAAAAAATTCATTTCTGTTAAAAAATGTCATAAAAATTTTATTTCAAACAATTTCAAGGGAATAATTCATTGATTAAAGTTATAACAATGTGACTACTGTAGCCAGAATTGAATTTTTTGAGATAAAAAAGAATGCCTCGTGTACGTCATATGCCTCCTGCTACGTCATCATTGCACGCTTCAAACCTGAAAAATGTAACAGGAACGGCGCGAAAAGGTCTTGTTTGCAAAAATTTCTATTATTGAGGGGTTCTACTTTTCATCTGGAATTTGAAAAAATAAGCTTGATAGGGACTTTAACAGGTGGAAAACAATCGAGCGTCTTTACTCGCTAGTCTTACAGAGTTACTAAACTCAAGCTTTCCTTTGCCTTTTAACAAGTAGTTTAGGCTTAATATGGTAAACCTAGGCCGCCCGATGTACCTTTCTTTGTGGCCTTGGTTTGGTGTACGCCATCTTGACGCCTTCAACGAGTGATGAAGGTGGAGCTTCGTCTTCTTCTTCTTCGTGACTTTCGTCGACCAATGAAATGCCTTAAAATGTAACCCATCAACATAATTTAAATAATTATAGAATGTTGTCCTTCAGTAGTATACAGGTATGTGTGAACACAACATATAGTACTAGCATAAACTTGAGAGTCTTTGACCCCCCCCTGGACTACTTATTGCTGAGTCGAATGGAATATGTTAAGTAAAGTGTCTTACTCAAGGACACAACTCAATGGTCTCAGGATTACAAGTTAACCGCTCGAGCACCGCGCCGCCGAATGGGCGACATGTCTATGTCTACTTCGAAACAGAAACCAAAAAATAACCAACCCCATTCATTATCTTCATGAACTACAGTTTCTTCCTTTGGTTCTTCTTTCAATACTGGTTGTCTCGATGCAGCGGACTCCTGGTACAAGACAATAAAAAAAAGAAATTCAGCACTTTCAGTACACATACTGTATTCACTAAACACACACCTTCGTATAATTTCTTTGTTGCAGTCAATTTAAAGCAACAGAGATGGTACAAGTCGTGATCTTATCTGTTTCTTTCAACACAATACATTCCAATGTTTTAATTTTTATTCAATTCTTTCATGAAATTACTACAATTTTATCGACATTTCATTGTTCTGTTAATGCTTTTTTGATTATACATTTAAAAGTAGATAATAATTTACCTTTTTATTTAAGCGTTAGTGTCTTAGCTCTTAAGTTCTGACGGATGACTTTGCCACAAGTTTTATACATAACATGAAATATATAATATCTTAAAATCCCTATAATGCTTTTTTTTTAATTTTCAGATGAAAAGCAGAACTCTTTAGCAATAGTAGTTTTTAAAATTAAACTAGTTTCTTCATGCTACGTTCTTAAGGCTTGAGACGTGCAATGCTGACGTAGCACCAGCCAGAGACAATTTATTTTTACTATTTGAAAAAAAAGGATTCTAGGTACAATAGTCATAGTATTATAACATCAATCAATGAATTATTCCCTTAAAATATGAAATAAATTTTTAATTGAAATGAAAATTCTTAAACAAAATCCATACAACTCACTACTGTACGTCCCCGGCCTGCCTGGTCAAAATTTACACTCCAATGTTTTTTTTTTATCAAAAACATACTTAGACCAGAAATTTTCTTCGGTGAATCAAATTTTGAGTTCATAGAAGACAAAAATTTTAATCTAAATGATACAAAGCAACAGGTAAGGCTTCACGGTAGTCGATTAGGTAAAGCATCGGGGTTGATGATCGAGCAAAGCACCAAGGTATTGATGAAAGAAGTTGGCACAATCTTTCTTGCCAGCGGTATTACCTGGTACTCCTTCTGTCGCCGCTGACACTTGCGATCGTCGCAAGACGGATTGGGTTTCATCGCCATTGTCGGGAAGTAGTCCTGCATTGCATTGTATCCCAAATAGTACGTCACATTACCGAATTTTAACAAGTACCTGAGAAAAAAACCAAGCATATTTGGATACATTTGCATAATTGTTTGTGGTGTAGAGGAATGTCGTGTGATTTCTGTAAAGATTCGGTTGGAATAAAAACTTGTTTCTGATTCTTATAAGTGATTCCCTCTCAGTCTAACGAACGCAATCGATGTGAAATTTTATCTTACATCTTGAGATACATTATTCATGTTTTCTCATTTCGGATAAACTGGTTTTGGACTTGAAAAATTTGCTCGAATTTATTCGCGTGCCCGACCACTCCATTTTAGACAAAACGTTGCCTTTTACAAGAGCCTTAATGGGCAACTAACTACTTCCTTTTAGTACCTGGTTTTAGACAAGAACATTAGATGCACTGACATGGAGGTCACAGACGACAGTGCCTTAAATCACAAACTACCACATCAAAAAGCCACGAATAGATTAGCGTGTGTACTCAGCGAACAATGGTGAAAACGCGGAAACCGTTGAAGGCGGTCATAAAAGCCAAATTTTTGAAATTCTCACGCCTGCTTCATCACTTCTGATTAGAAAGTGACAAAGTTGTCGAAAAACTCTGGGTTTCCAAGCAAGCAGAACTTTCAAGTAATCTTTACAAGTTCTTGGTCTCAAGCAAAACATGTCCACGTCAGCAACTTAAAATTTGATAATTCTGTCCATAAAACAACTAAACTCGGCTTCGCCTCGTTTTCTCTCAACACTTTTCTCGTGCCCTCTTACGTCATAATCATTTTCTAAAATTGTCTAGAAACACTTGCGACGCTTTTTTATTCCCTTAACAATGAACGAGAGTTGGCCTTGCACTGTAACCGTACACGTCACATTTCTAAATGGCGGCGCGCAGGAAACTCAAACCTTGGAATCGATCACACGAGAGTTGCCCTTGCACTGTAACCGTACACGTCACATTTCCAAATGGCGGCGCGCGGGAAACTCAAACCATGGAATCAATCAAAATGATAATACGCACAGAATTATCAACTTTGAACTGCTGACAAGATTATAAACTTAACAAAAGTTTTATTTCGACCAAGTATGCTGTACAGCGGAGGATCCCACTAACTTACTTGAGGGTCATTTGTACTAGGAATCCCGCCACGATTCCCATCGTAGTAGGCAGGGACGCTGCGCAAACTCCTTCGCGCTTCAGAGTCCTTTCATCGATGTTGGAGGCCACAACAAGGGGAGGAGCACACTGGAACACAAAATAATTAGTTACTTTGACGAGCTTTGAACTTTATTTTTCCATATTAGTATTACATAAATTTTTATCATAACACTGATCCACAAATAACACGGTTAATCGGCTTACTAAAAGTACAAACTACTGAACTTACAGCAAAGCAAGCTGTTTCTCCCGGAATAATGACTTGCACATGGCCAGAGACGGCGTTTTCGCTTACTCCAGATTCCATCCAGGCCTGGTTTACTTCGTTGCAAGCCTAAAAGATTAAAACTCTTGATCTTTCATCAGTTAATTTTAGTCATTCCTACCTTTAGAGTTTTGCTTTAAAGATGACAATGCGCGCTGGGATCAAAAACGCTGGCAAAATTTACGTGCCAGTGACTAAACCCTAGTCCTGAGTGTCATATCTGACAATTTGCACGAATCAAACCTCAAAAACTTATCATACAAGTCGCTCTACACTTAAAACTCTAAGAAAACATAGGTCGTGTTCAATTGGGACAAACCATTTCGACCTTGACCGGTTTTAGTTTGTTTGGTTTAGATTTCCAATAGAACGCATCTTTTTCCAACCTTTTTCGGTTGAAACGTTTTCAACCCTTTTAACCTAGGTCAAAGTTGGTTGAAACGGTTGATCAAACAAACCAACCAAAAACGGTTGGTCCCAATAGGGCACGACCACACTTAATGAGATTTAAATTAAAACTTTCGCGCCTTTTAAAAAAGTACAGTTGTTCATTTCGCGCCAAGTTCAGCCCACGTTCAGTCTTTCATTGACAAGGCTAATTTTGTTATTGACTTCAAACACAACTTCAAATTGAAATTTGTATGTTCACTCTATCGTTTATTAATCTCTAGACTAAATTTTCAAGAGTTGTTTTGAATACTGAAATGAAAGAAATACAAACTTCAACTGCCTAAAAGGAGCAAAGAATTATATACATGGATCAGTAGAGCCCCTCCCCCATAAACTGAGTGTTGTATTTCTCTGTACTTAACAAAGAAACCACAAGATTGAAGTTTTTTATCTAAAAAAATTACAATGAATCTTAAAGAGTCCTCGGTGTAGACTTTTAAACTAGTCAAATAAATATTTTTTGAGCTAAATTTAAGCCAAATTCGCGACGTTGCTTGCTAGTTAGGCTTCGCTAAACATAATTTCTTCAGTTACAGTAAAAAGAAATCAAAGGATCTTGAACTATAGTCAAAACTATTAAAATCTTCAACCAGCTTACGGTGTTTATTGCCATTCTTGCTTCAAAGTTGTCCACACAGCTTAACACAAGATCAACGTGTTTGTCTTCTTTGCCACCATGACTAAAAACACAAAATGTTTGATATATGGTGAATGGCAGTGGAAACTTCCTGTGATATTTTGAAAAACCTGCAGGGAGTGGTAACCAATGCAGAAGTTACAGAGCAAGTGGATCATATTATGTAGCTTGACAACCCAGGTTTCGGTGAAAGATGATTGTTGGTTTCTGGAGGTTTGATTACTAACGGTTAACAGACATAGTTGGGAGTAGTTGCACTTCGTTATCGAAGTTTAAACTACTGATTTAGCGAACGAACGACTGCAAAAGCATTTACTAAGATTTATTCATAAATCAATTAGGCCAATCAGGTGGCTGTCCTTCATTGCTCAAAAACACAGATTTTTATGTGAGACTGAAAGATGACTCCGATGAGGAAGCTAGGAAAACAATGTCATCAAGTGCAGAAACTTCACTCAGAAAACTTGCTCTGGAAAAAGATTCTTGTACTTACTATAAGATTAGAGTAGTTACACATGTTATATGGATCAAGAAAATTACCCTAAAGTTATGACATGTTTGACATACCTTATTCTACACAGAAAGTGATTAAAGTTTTCCATCAGTGTAATGTTGTAGTTATATGCTTCAAACTCAACATCGGGATTAATTTCTCTGTTCAGATAAAATAATACTGATTTTAAAATTAATGAAATTTAATCTACAAATGTAGCAATTGATAATTCTAACAACATTGCAAGCACTAGTTATAATAACAAATTGGGAAATCTAAAAAAGCTTATCTTTTAGACTAGGGACCATAATACGCTTTAAAAAAATTTAAACAAATCGGTAATTCAACTAGAAATGGTACAAAGTTCAGGGTAGAGTGTCCTCTAGACTTGAAACTATAGTAAGCTTATCTTTTAGACTAGGGACCATAATACGCTTTAAAACAATTTAAATAAATCAGTAATTCAGCTAGAAAAGGTACAAAGTTCAGGGTAGAGTGTCCTCTAGACTTGAAACTATAGTAAGCTTATCTTCTAGACTAGGAACCATAATACGCTTTAATATAATTTAAACAAATCGGTAATTTAGCTGGAAAGTCCGGAGTAGTGTCATCTAGACTTGAAACTATAGTAAGCTTATCTTTTAGACTTGGAACCATAATACGCTTTAAGGAATTGAGTCCAGGGCAGAATACCCTCTAGACTAAGAACAAAAATATGTTTTGTGGTAAGGAGTCACAGATAGAATATCCTTGAGACAATTAATCATAATAAACTTTATGGTATAAATTATAGAGTCCAGGGAAGGTTGTCCTCTAGACTAGGACCATAAATGGCTTTTTGGTATTGAGTCAGGGATAGGCTATCCATTACATAAGAATTCATAAAAAGGGTTATGGTACAGAGTCTAGGGTTGGATATTGACTACACTAGGAATTATAATTAGCTTTGTGGTATGGAGTTCATGGAGGGTTATTCTGTAAACTAGGAACCATAGCATGCTTCACGGTGGTAAGGAGTCCAGGGTAGGTTGTCCTATTTGACTAGGAAACATACTGTAATAAGCTCAGTGGTATGAAGTCAAGGGTTGGCTATCCTTAAGAAACCATGATAAGCCATGTGCTAAATATGGAGCAAAGGGAATGTTATCCTCTAGACGAGGAACCAGAGAAAGCTTAGTGGAACCCAGGGCTACCTTAAAGACATGGAACTATTGTGTAAGCTCAGTGGTATTGAGTGAAGGGTAGATTATCCTTACTCTAGAAACCACATTAATTTTGTGGAATGGAGCCAATGGAATGTTATCCTCTAGACTAGGAACCAGAGAAAGCTTAGTGGCAAGGAACCCAGGGTTAATTACCTTAAAAGACATGGAACTATTGTGTAAGCTCAGTGGTATTTAGTAAAGGGCACTGTAGATTATCCTAGCTTAGTCTAGAAATCATAATACTGTAAGCTTTGTGGTATGGAGCCAAGGGAATGTTATCCTCTAGAATAGGAACCAGAGAAAGCTTAGTGGAATCCAGGGTCACCTTAAAGACATGGAACTATTGTGTAAGCTCAGAGGTATTGAGTAAAGGGTAGACTATCCTTAGTCTAGAAAACATATTACTGTAAGCTTTGTTGTATGAAGCCAAGGGAATGTTATCCTCTAAACTAGGAACCAGAGAAAGCTTAGTGGCAAGGAATCCAGGGTTACCTTAAAGACATGGAACTATTGTGTAAGCTCAGTGGTATTGAGTAAAGGGAAGATTATCCTTAGTCTAGAAATCATAATACTGTAAGTTTTGTGGTATGGAGCCAAGGGGATGTTATCCTCTAAACTAGGAACCAGAGAAAGCTCAGTGGCAAGGAATCCAGGGTTACCTTAAAGACATGGAACTATTGTGTAAGCTCAGTGATATTGAGTAAAGGGAAGATTATCCTTAGTCTAGAAATCATAATACTGTAAGTTTTGTGGTATCCAGCCAAGACTAGAAATTATAGAGTCAGCTTTGTTGTAAGGAATCCTGGGCAGGTTATCCTTTAGGTAAGGAATTATAAAACTTGTGGTATGGAGTTAAGTGCAGGTTCCTGTTTAGTGCTCCTTCACTACTATATTTACATAATAATCTTAAACAATACACGTTAGAGCCCAAACTTACAGGTCTCTGACATGTAAAGTTTGCATCAGTTATCTGAAATGGGTTAAGCAAAAAAACTTTAATTCTAGTAAGCTTATTAAGCTTTTTATCTCTGTTTTCAGTTCAGAACCAACAATTGAGGCTTAATCACGTTGTAGTTGATTTGCAGGGTAACATTAAGAACATGACACAAGATCAAAAAAGGTACACTAGCTCTTAATTTTACACAAGATCAAGTTACCCTGTCTGGGTAGCTTTGCATGGAAGGGCTTCTTACCTTAGAGTATTAACAGCTGCCTCTACCTTGCTCATTCCAGATTGGTCTGGTCTAAAGAACAACCTGTTCATGTTTGCAAGTTCCACTTTGTCATAGTCAAACAGTAACAACTGCAAAAAAAAAAAGTACAATTCTATTTACTAAAACTGAAAGAACATTTTTTCATCAGTTCAAATTTTCTTCAGCCTCACAATAGTCTTTGAGCTCTTCAATTATTTTCATTCATTAACAATACCCTGTTCATATAAAGAAGAAAATAAGCTGAAAAATAGTTCTTCGGGCTGGATTTGAACCAACAACAATGATGTTATTTCAGTGTAAAGTCCTCCGCTCTACCAACTGAGCTATTGGAGGGCTATGAATATGAAAATACAGTATATGATTGCATTTTGAGCTCTTCAATTGTTTTCCTTCGATTCATTAATGTGTCCACCAAGTTCATATAGAAAATAAAAAAAGTTGAAAAATAGTTCTTTCAGCCAGATTTGAATCAACAATGATGATGTTAACTGTACAGTCCTCCGCTTAAAACCAACTGAGGTATTGAAGGGCTATGAATATAGAAATACAGTTAATTGATTTCATCTTTGAGCTCTTCAATTATTGTTTTCCTTTGTTTATGACACCAAGTTAATGTATAGAAAAGAAAAAAAAAATAAAAAAATAATTCTTTGAACATGACCCATATAGAAAAGAGAAAAAGTTGAAAAACAGTCCTTCGAGCTGGATTCAAATCAGCGATGACAATGTTAGTTCTACAGTGCTTCGCTTTACCAACTTCGAGCTATCAAAGGGCTAAGAACACAAGAATTATTCCAGCCTTCCGATCACAAGTAAGTGCAGTGGAATGTAACACGGCCTCATGATACCTAAAAACTGGAACATTCTACGAGAAAAATGATATTCTAACAAAAACAAAAAATATTGAAGAATTTACTGAATTTTGATGCGAGGGTAGCTGTAAAAACTAATACCTTTCCTATGCCACATCTTGTAAGCATTTCTGCAGTAACACTGCCAACACCTCCAATACCAACAATGGCAATTGTATAGTCACGAATTCTCTGAAAAGAAGAAAAAAACTAAAGTTAAAACTTGCTGGATATTAATATAATTCACAACAACCCAGGGTTCATACTCTTTTGACTTAAAATTCTGAAATTTTCTTAATTTTCCACGACCTAGCATGATTGTTATTTTTTCCCTCAACACATCAAAAGTAGTTTCATTTTTCCCTTTTCCTAGCATAATGCAAGCAAAACAAGGTGAAGAAGGGATACTTTATAGTTTAGACATAGTAGCATTACAAACTTCAACCTAAGTATATAAAATGATTTAACTCTAGCACGTTTTACTGCACTGTGTCTTTGCGAGTTTATCTCTTTGGTGAAATCACTAATTGTTCTGCAAATTAAAAAGGCCAAAATTTTGTGCAAATAATTTATATGAATTGGTTAAACTTTTTCTATACATTGTTAATAATCTAAGTTCTGCCAATTTTCCATGACTTCCCATGGTCCTAATCAAAATTCCACAACTTTCCAGCTTTTCCATGACCTGTAAATTGAATCCTGTAACCAGAATCAGCAAAACCCTCTTTTGTATTACTATATACACTGATTTAAAGAAAAATTAATAAATAAATAGTGGATTCTTGTATTGATCTATAAACTGAGTTTTTAAAACAACTTATCCATGCATATAAATCAAACAGCTGAAAAGTGAGAGACAGGGGAACAAGTGTTAAGGCAGTTCAAGGGGGCATGCTTTCCCACAAAAAAAAAAGAACCCTAAAAGAACATATGAACCCTGTAACCAGAATCAGCAAAACCCTCTTTTGTATTACTACATACACTGATTTAAAGAAAAATTAATAAATAAATAGTGGATTCTTGTATTGATTTATGAACTGATTTTTTAAAACAACTTATCCATGCATATAAATCAAACAGCTGAAAAGTGAAAGACAGGGGAACAAGTTTTAAGGCAGTTCAAGGGGCATGCTTTCCCACAAAAAAATTCTGATTTGGATCTAAGCTGCCAGGGAGATTAAAAACTTTTAAACCTTCCAGATGGGGGGCTTATGCAATAGAAAAGCAGGGAAGCTGGGGTGGGGGGATTTATTCAAAAATTCTTGATACCAAATAGATTTAATAGCAACAAGTAGCCCTGTGTTTCTCTTGCAATATAACCAACACTTTTAAAGTGCCTATGAAATGAAATTTGTCTTTTCACAGTTTTGGCAGCTTATCATGTCTTAAAAAGGGATTAGAAAAAAAGGAAAACAGGAGACGAGATAACATAGCAAACTGCCTTTTTCTGGAAATTGTGCATTGATACACCTGGTGTAATATAGTAATACAGTAACAAAGGAACATTAATTTTGTGTTTTAGCCAGTTTATTGTTTATCTATATATAGACCAGTTGTCAATTTTAAACACCTAATAACTCTCTCTATAATTATATATACATATATATTATCCACAAGTATATTCTGGTCCATGATATTCCTTAATAATTATAAAGTTAAGCACAAAAGGAAAAACCAGCTGTCAATTTTAAACACCTATATTTCGGCACACATTAAATGGCCTAGCTTCATCAGGTGTTTCACCCTGTCATTCTCAATGTGTTTAAAATTGACGACTGGTTTCTCCTTTTGTGCTTACTTTTTTATTTATATATATATTTTACACAATATGTCTTATGTTTTTGCTCCATTGCCTCTATATTGGAGTGTCTTACAGTTCTGTTTAACAGATGTTTTCCCTACAACATGGGAATTCTCAGTCAAAGTAGGTGGCAGTTTTCATGCCATTAAGCTGTCAGTGAGGAATTTCACTTGCTGCCAGATGTTGTTGAAAATCATTACTTATTTAGAAAAAGCTCTTTAAAAACTATTTAATGCCTGAAAATTTTCAGTGATAACATTGCTTAGCTATTAAAAATAAAGGCCACTTAATTCTTAATGTACAAAACTTTGCAAGCTTTACTAGACCTGCAATAATTGACCAAACAATTATTTTAAATTAATGCTTGGCAATCTTTCTTTTCTGCATAACCTAACCATTATATTTCTACCAACAGTCATGAAACTTAGATGATAAGAACGTAGGCAGTGCTTGTTTACTTACTTCATAGTTGTCCACAATTCCCATTCTTTTCAGTGCCATCAGTCGACTAATAAAAGTGTAAATAACAAGTTATTTAATAATGAATAACTCAAACATGTATGAAAAGTTATGAGGTAGTTTTTTTTTTAAATATATAAGGCTAGAAATGTATAAAAGTTATTATAAACAAACGTTTTCGGATCACTTGTCCATCTTCAGGTTATTATGATAAAAGTTATAATAACCTGAAGATGGACAAGTGATCCGAAAACATTTGTTTATAATAACTTTTATACATTTCTAGCCTTATATATTTTTAAATAATTTGATGGAGAACTCAATTTTATGAGGTAGTAATATTCAATGAATCCTTCTTATATCTCACTTCTTCAAACATTAATTAAATATCTACCTTAGAGTAACATTAATGAGCAAGTGAACAATGCCATGACGTCAGTGGTTATAGTGGAAAAACATGGCTAATTCTCATATGTAGGTGGGGTGCTAGAAGTTTGGCTATTAATTTGGGGATTTACCCGAGTTTTCTAAAAAGACAATTTAAAAATGTCTCAAAGCAACTTTGATCTAGTATATTCATACTGTTTATAGCAGGTGCCATTAATTAATTCCACATTATCTACCAAAGATATATCTTAGTTTATTTATGGTATATACAGCATTCCTGACATTATATTAAGTTATCACAGAAAGACTGAAATTAATCATTTAGTGTGTAGCATTTTTAAGACCAAAGCTGACAGAAAATACTATTGTCTTCATAAAAAAATTTGACTTAGTTGGCTTAACTGGCAGTTATGAAACTACACGCTGCAGACATCTGCTTCTAACTACTTTGTATTTGTGTTTGAAATTTTATAAAAATGTTTCTTCCAGGAAATGAAAAAAACATAATATGTTGATTTCGTTTCTTATTAAAACATTTTGAGATTACAGAAAATAAGCAGATGACCAAAACGTTTAACTCACAAAAAAGCTAACTATTTTAACTTGTTTTCAAAGCTAAAAAGCATATACATGTAAAAAAAATGAAACCTAAGCCACACTATTCATAATTTCTGTTTACTCTTCTAGTCTATAGAAAACTAAGAAGCATGGCTCATCATGATCATATTTTCAATTGGCTTCTATTAATTCATATATATTCTTCTTCCCGTTTGACACATATTTTCAAAGCGCGTTCATTTTGAAAATAAGGCGTTCATTTTGAAAATAAGGCGAAGTAAAAGATTCTTTATAATGCAGACATGTTTAAGACCCAGTATTACGTACTCATTGCTATCTATTTCAAAAATACACGGTTAAATAATCAAGGGATCGAATTGATTATTTGTATCGATTATGCTTTCTCTACCAAACCATTTTATGTTTTGTTTATTTATCAAAACCAAAAACGCATGCTGATTATAAAACAATGCGAAACCAAGCATTTCAAGAATAATCGTTTGTGGAAGTGATCCTTCTTAGTCCTTTACAACGTTTTGTCGTATCGTTTAAATTTTAGCGACAACCATTAGCTCTAGAATCGGAAGTTAAAAGCGATCGACATTCTAAAAAGGATAAGGTTTACGAGTGACTAAAAATTCATTCACGTGAGGTGGTACTGAAAGCCTTGCGATCACGAGCAGCGCATAGATAAAGTTGTCATGAATCGCGACTAAGTTATGTATTCGAACGTTTGATTCCGAAAGAAACAAGAAACCGTACGTGTACTACAAAAATCAATACTGGCCAAATAATTCTGTCTATGCCTAAGTTGTTTCTTCCGATAACAATAACGTTAATCGTTGAAAAGAATTACTGTTTTACGTTCTAAAAGCTTCGCAACGAACCTGTACGGATTGCTGTCTACAACTTCTGAGCTCATTTCGTTTATTTTCTCTCGTCGTGGCCCTTTCTTTCTTCGTTCGGTTTCTAGAGCTTTTTCAAGCTCAACAATCCTACTCTTTAGTTTTTCAACTTCATCTGCCATTTCTGGGAATCTAATCTTCTAATTCCAAACAACGTTCTTCTTTGTAGTTCTCTTAATTTCTTAGACGGCTAAGAGTGTTCTTTTTTCTGATTTGGAAAGCGACAAAATTAGTATTTTTTTGGCCTTAAAAAAATCAGGTGTCTTTCATGGAAGCAACCGCGTTTGGCAGAGGAAGTACTGCGGTCTCAGAAGTGTTTCCGCTGGTTTTTATTGAATGAGGGAAAGCGGGCTCATATGCCTGTGATTGGCCATTTGATGAAATTCCCGCGAATTTTGTGATTTACATCTAAATTATTCTGGTGGAAGCACATAATTATTTCTAGTTCATTGTGATCGAACAGTTTATTTGGGACTTACTAAAAAGCGTATATTAGAAGAGTTAAGAATTTGATTTTATCCGTTATGCCTAGAACAAGGTCAAACAGTCAAGCTGTAATCAGTTTCCCCTGTCGTAAAACCCGAACGGGTAGCAAGAAAAAAACCGTCGATGATGAAAGACCAAAGGCAAAGCTTGCAGCAGCTTCTGTGTCGCCTCGCAAACGATCAACCGCGGCATGTAAGTAATTTCATTTCTCAAAAGTAATCACTAACGAGTTTTTTGAACAACTCCTTAACTTAAATTCAGTTGTAGCTCTGAACTAAGGATCTAAATAGACCTGATTTTATATTTCCCTGTTTGATTTGAAGCTTCCCGCCAAAGTGCAGGCGCTTCCATTCGGCGTCGCGTCCCCTGGCTTACTGTTTGCACGCTAATTGACTGCCATTTCATTCCAAGAATAATCTAAATCTTTATTTCTGCCGTTTCTTATTTGGTTAACCACAAATTTATGTTTCTAGTTTATGTTAACTGTTGAACATGATCGAGGTTTAATATTTACGAAGACATACTGCTGGTTTACTGCTGTTTGAGTGAAATGTCATGCTGTGTCTACTGAAGCGTGTGCAGGCCACTGCTTTAATAACGTTTACTTTTTTACTTTTTTTCTTGTTTGCTGTTTTTGTCGTATGTTTTCAGAATTTCATTTCCAAAAGGATATGAAAACAACAAAAACCTTCTTTCCTCTAGATCAAGACGCTAGTTAAAGCCGCGATCGAAGTGTTAAAGTAGTTACTCGTAATGAAGTCCATAAAATGCGTTCTGACAAACACCTCTTGTATTTACAGACCCAGAAAGGCGATTATCCAGTCCATTATCTCCAAAAAAGCGAAAAGACAATCAAGGGAAGTCTCTCGATGTTGCAGATACGGAAAACTGCTCTCCCGGTGGCCTAAAGCTTGCCCGAAATAAAGGTACATTTAACAAAGTTTGATTTGACTTATATCTATATAGTTTTTTGTATGAACGGACAGTTTAAACTTACAACAGCTGCTTAAACTTTGAAACTAACCTTAGCTTTTTAAATTAAGTAAAGGTAGTAACCATTGAGTTTGGTGCTACCTTCTCACCCCCCCCCAAAAAAAAAAGAAAAGGAAAATACAAAGACTTAAAGTTTTGAAAATGGAAAATTAAAGTCTGCCCATATACTTTGAATAGGAGATCCCTACTGTCACCTAACCTCCACTATTTGGTACACATTTTAGAATATTTCCATCTAAGAAAAAGTTCTGGCTTTGCCAATGACAAAATAAGATAATAATTGTTAAAGATGTGGTAAATGATATAACTCTTCTGGTCATTCTTGGTAAAAAAAAATTCCTCTTTTTTTGCACAGCTATGTGCTACAGCAAAGCAAAGCAGGCCCTTCATTCTTCCATTCCAGAAAGGCTGTTGTGTCGAGACAAAGAGATTGATAAAATCAGGGATTTCTTGGAAAAGCATCTAGTAGGCAAAAAGCCAGGAAGCCTGTACATCTCTGGGGCTCCTGGCACTGGCAAGACAGCATGTCTGAGATGTATCCTAAATGAAATGAAGGTAAATGAACAAGTATGCGATAGTATACACTAGTAGTAGCTAGTATACACCATGATATAGCCCTCTCCCTGGGGTGTAGAACACATTTGAATCCTTTCCCCCTCCCCTCACAATGGGGGTGTTTGCTCACTTTTATTTGTTTGTTTTTAATGATTTATGTTCAGTGAATGAGTAATCATGAAATAAACTTAACTGTACTTTAGTGTTTGATGGAGCCTCAATATGGGTGAACAAACATGGAATATTTAGATAAAACTCATACCTGAATTCTCCGACTTGAATTTGTGTGCTTCAATTTAAGAATGTTTATGCAACAATGGGACAAACCTCTTTTTTGTTATTTCTATCCCTTTGCAATAAGACAGCCAATTTTAAACATTCAATAAAAATATTTTTCTTATTTCATCTGAAGGCTGAAACAAGAAAAAGTCAGGCAATCTTTGTTAATTGCATGTCTGTTGGAAGTTCCCAAGCTATTTTTCAAAAGATTGCATCAGAACTTGGTGTGAGTGACAAAGTACCTGTGAAAGACTTGCCAAAACTGTTACAGCAGAAGTTTTCGACATCAGACCAAATTAAGTAAGTTTTTGTTTTATATAAATAATTTTCAACTTCTATGAGTTGAAAGGCTTAGTGCACTTTGTAAGAAATGCTGAAATAACTACTGTATTCCAACAGTTATGAAGATATAATAACAATTTAATAAAAGCTGACAACTTGATCAAAAGTCACTAACAGTATATCATTTTTTTAAGTGCAAAAAACAACCTTGACTTTGTGTAAAATGCTAAAATAAACTTTCCCAACAGTTATAAAGATATAATAACAATTTAATAAAAGCTGACAACTTGATCAAAAGCCACAATTGATGTTATTGCACAAGACCCTTCAAATTTTTGTCATCAAGTACTCTAAAATCAGGTTATTTGTGCAGCAAAATAATATGTTTAATTCAAAAGTTTTATTTTTTATAAACTGCACCAAGAATTTTATCTTGTAGTTATATGCACACAAGAATGTATTTTCTTTTAAAGTTAGCACTTATGATTATTTTTGGTCAAACTCCTATATTTACAGTTTTGTAAGTTTTAGCATTGTGTGAAACATTGGTTAATTTTGTTTATGTTCCTATAGGCTCCTAGTCCTTGATGAAATTGACCAGCTTGAATCAAAGAACCAAGAAATTCTCTACACCCTTTTTGAGTGGCCATCTTTGTCAAAGTCGAGACTTGTTTTAATAGGTAATAAATTGTTATGTTCTTTTATGTAACTTTATAATGATTGTGGCTTTTAAGCAGTTTTAAACTTGATGCCAGCACAAATAAAAAAACTTCACAATGCCTTGAGTTAATTTTGTATATTGTACATTTCAGGAATTGCAAATGCCTTGGACTTGACTGATAGAATATTACCAAGACTTCAGGCAAGACCAAAGTGTGAGTTAGCCTAACATATTAAGTAATTTTGTAACAGTTTCAATTCTGAGCTATATTTCAGTCCTGGGCAGGTACTTCAGGGTCAAAAGGGTAGGGATGACCATTGGAAAAGTCTTAAAATACCCTAAAAATAGCAAGGGATAAAATACCTCAAGGTTTTAATGTACCCTAAAAAATACCAACTGAAATCTGAAAATTTTCCCTGGGTAGTTTGCGGGTCGGCGTTATAGTCCCCTCATGTCATGTTGCGCTGAATGTGATGAGCAGTTAGTAAAGGTGTGCACTTAATAGAATATTCATCAAAGGACTTTTGTCTTTACTTCTTGTTCAGTACACATGTTTGCTAAAAGAAGGGACTGCAAGCACTCCAATAATTTCATGTTTTTAAACCCTAAAAATACCAGGCTCGTGGTTTAACACTGGAGTGGCAATTTTTACCCCTAAAAAATATGATGGTCATACCTACCATCCCAATATTGGGAGTACCCCCCAGGATTTCAGTAAACTTCTTAATAGGATTGTAGAGTCTTTTTCCAGCTCTGAAAAATTAAAATTAATAACTCTCGTTATTTGTTTACAGAATTTTCCCAAATCTCTTGTAGGCAAACCAAAGCTCCTACATTTTCCTCCCTACTCAAAAGACCAGATTGTAAAGATTCTGAGTGATAGATTATCAAAGGAGTCAGAGGAAGAGAGTGTTGTTGATACTGTAGCTGTTCGATTCTGTGCCATGAAAGTTGCTGCAGTTGCTGGAGACATGAGAAAAGCCTTGGATATTTGCAGGTTTCTAAAATTTTAATTATAACCCTTTGACCCCTAAGAGTACCAAAAGATGAGCTCTTAAATTCTCCCAACTTAAGTCCATAGTATTCCTATGAGAAGTTTGGGAGAATTTCTTAATTCATCTTCCAGAGTTATTGGTGGATGATCAAATTTCATATTCTCAGTACTAACCAGCTTGTTTTCTCTTGTTTACTGTAAGGAGAATTTAGATGTTGACAAATGCCTTAGGGCTGAAAGGGTTAAACTAATAACAAACAGACAAAAATCAGTTTGAGTCAAAGGTTTTGTAAGTTTTATGACTTGTATGTTCTAATGGACTTGATCATGATAGAGCTTAGTTGGTGGGGAGGTTCGGGTATGGGTGCAAAGAGGATGGGGTAACTTTTAAATCATAATAATTTTTGATCCTTGAAACTCTAAAAAACTTGATCAAAAAATTGTCAGAAAGAACTAAATAAGTCTGATCCACCAGGTAGATGGTTGTTTACCAATTTAAAGACTATCTTGCACCTCCTTTCAGTCGCTGCACCTTTTATTGTTATTCTTAAGTAGATTAAAGTTAGGTTTGTAGTTTTTTGTTTTCCATGTGAAAAACAATTTGTAAATCACAGCACATTAAAAAGACCACAAAACTTTCTTTTTACCGTAGGAACTTTTGTTTTTTTTTACCTCTCACCTAAATGTTATTGTTTACTTATCTGTTGCAGACGAGCAGTTGAAATAGTTGAGTCTGATTCAAAGAAGCAGCAGATATTGCAACCAGTCCAGCAAGGTAAAAATACATTACTTCAAATGAAACCAACATTTTTAGCCTTATATACTTTAAGTTCCAACCATTTATTTTGAAGATTTGGCTCTTCAAAGCAGATAATTTTTCCTAAACAATGACATTTTGTGCACATGTAATGTTTCACAGAAAAATGCAGGGTATTTATCAAGAATTTTCATGGCCTATTGTTTATATGCAGGTGCATGTAAGTCGCCCAAGAATAGAAGTGCCACTCCGAAACCCAAAAAAGTTGGTATGTCGCATATTTCAAGTGTTGTGGCGGAGGTATATGGATCAAGAATGGTAACAGCCTCCGGAAGTCAACAACCAACTATACCATTACACCAAAAGCTGTTAATCTGTACTCTGTTGTTGATGCTCAAAGAGCAGAAGGCAAAAGAAGTTGTACTTGGAAAGGTAATCATCTAGAAATACTTTTCTCATTGATGCATTTTTTTTGTTCATTATACTTTCTAGCTTTTAATGAAGTGGAAAGAACATATGTCTATAACTTGGCTTAGATGATTTATTTAGCATATGTCTCGCAGCCTGTTTTTAAACTTCGAATATTCAATAATGAAGTTACACACTATGTTTATAAACAGCTCCATGAAACATACTGCCGTGTATGTGATAAAAGACAAGTCAACAAAGCAAGTCAAGAAGACTTTATTGGGATGTGTAATCTCCTTGAATCACGAGGGATGTTGGGCATGAAGAAAGCTAAAGAATCAAGATTAGCAAAGGTAAGTATCTTGGTGTTGTTTGATCTAAAAAAAGTCCACAATATCAACATTGCCCTGACAAGCCTGTTGATAATAGGAAGTTCTCCTTAATTGGCACCAAATGACAAGCTTGAGTGAAAAAGAGAAAAGAGTTTTATTGAACTTTACATTTCAAAAAGCATTTCGAGTAGCTATTCATGAAAATATTCTTATTCACATTTTATATTTTTAACTCGCAAAAGTTTTAAATCTCAACTGGACAAAACTAAAGTTATTTCTGGATCTTGTCTAGCCATCTCATGATTCTTCGGCTTTGGTTGTGTGTCACTATTTTGTTCTCCAAATCACTGGCCACAAGGTTTTCTCTAGTAATTATGTTTCAGACAGATCAATTTAAGGAGGAGTTAACTCTAGCATTGGTGCTCCAAGACCTGCTCATGCAGAAATGATAGACAGGATACCACCCAGGTCATAGGCAAGGATCCTATCTTTTACTGGGTGTGACAAATTAATGACTCCTGGCAGGATCCTGGGCAGGATGGTAGTTTCTTTGATCTCCACTAATCCTGGTATGGTGGTATACTGCCCAATCCCACGATTCTGGATAAAGAAAGGTTAGGGTCCCATCCAAACCCAGATGGGATCCTGACTTACATTTTTACATCCATGGATCATTAACTCTTTTTCTACCTAGTAAGAAATACATAATTATAAACTGCAATTGAAACAAATACTATTTTAATATTTTACAGGTTTCCCTGAAGATTGATGAGAAAGAAGTGGATTATGCTCTTCAAGATAAGATTTTAGTTTCTTCAATTTTGCAAGAAGGCATTCCAAAACCTTAGAGTTCCATTCAGGAACTGAAAGCATGGATTGTAAGGAACTAGCTGCTCAAAATTGATTATGTACTGAGTACATTGGCTATACAACACCTAATTTATCCTTATGTTGCTAGTTTTAAAATATTAATTTTATTAAAAAAATGCAAAAAATAGGAACTTTGTTAATACATGTATGTAATACATAACTATGTAGGAAATTTTATCCAGCATTTAGTTTTATTAATTGTGTAACATACTGTACATAGATACCTTTTTTTATGTAGTGTTTTCTTGGTGTACTAAACAACTTTGGCATCTTTTCAATAAGTCAACATTTTTTGAAGTGCTTTGATTTTTTTCCTTGATGTTCTATTTAATAAACTGCATTTAAAAGAATAAAAATGTAAAACTTTTTTATGGTCAGCTTTGCTTTACAAATAGTTTTGTTGCTATCTGTCTTTTATCAGGAAGCAAAATTAGGAATTTTCTGTTGATAACGAGAAATAAGTCCTATTTTTACTACTTGCAACCTTTTTTATAAAAGCTAGTTGCCCACTTCCTGTTTAATTGTAATACACTACTATAGACTCTCAATTCTTAAAGATTAATGTTTCAATGTGTTGAGATGAGCAAAAATATTTGATATTGTCAGCTTTAACATTTTTTATTGTTCAAAATAATTTATTTTTTCCTAGCAATTTATTCATTGTTTTAATGGAATAAAATTAACCTTTATCAAATCTTGGTTTCTTTTATGTTTTTATAGCTAGCTTTATTGCACCCATCGCATCTCACCCTATGTACCTTTTTTGCCCAATGGCTGTTCTTGCATCTAATTCTTGCAAGCTTGAAGTTGAATAGCTTGATGTTTAAGAAAAATTAAGTTGGGAAAAGCTTACAGTTTTATAATAGCCTTAACAAGGAGTAATGTATGGTGAGGTTTCTTAATGGTTGAGGTGACCTGCCATTGAAGGTTAACCCTTTCAGCCCTAATGCATTTGTCAACATCTAAATTCCTTACAGTAAACAAAAGAAAACAAGATGGTTAGTACTGAGAATCTGAAATTTGATCCTCCATCAAAAAATCTGGAAGATGAATTAAGAAATTCTCCCAAACTTCTCATAGGAACACTAACTCATCTTTCGGCACTCTTAGGGGTTAAAGGGTTAACTGCCTTATATAACCGAAAATATCAATTTTCAATGGGTAATTTTTAGGGTAATTCTTAATTTAAGGGGTGTTTTCATGACTTGGTATTTTTCATGGTGTTTTGGGGATTTTTCCGATGGTCATCCCTTCCCCCCCCTGGTATACAACCCCTCCAGCCCTGCAGGGTAAGTTGTAAAGTATGTGTCTAGCAGTTTTAGAGTTAATTCTATGGGGTCTAGAGAAAGTTCTGTCATTGATAGCATGTACTAATGCACAATAACAATTGGAGGTGTTTTAATTTTAGAGGGGTTCTTTGCGATTGCTGTTCCACCCGCTAAAAATTTGCCATTTGGAGGGTGGATCGCGTCGGTGACCGCAAGAAATCTCTCTAAAACACTTCAAATCGTGTCCAAAATACACACAGGGACCAAACATAAGCAGAACTAAACGTAGGTGAATTTTATTGCAAGTATCTTCGGTTTCAAAATTTTGACTAAATTTATCAAGTTGCCTACATGCTGCTGACTAACTACCTGCCTGGGATGCCTGTGGTAATATAGACACCAAAGCAGTTCTGAGGAGAGCAAGGTATCGAGACTGTTTTAAAAAACCGTATTATACCGTTATTCTCAGCGATTTCCGAGTTTACACTGAAGACGCAATTTGTCCACTTTTTGCTACTATTAATCTTTTAAAAAATCTTTTTGCCATGTAGCCTCGATCTGGAGCAGTGGATCGATACATGTCACACTTTTGTTATGGCGGCGCGAATTCGCGGAGTTTTGATTGACCTGAGCGGGACCATCCACATTGAGAACAGCATCATTCCTGGGGCTATCGAAGCACTGTCGCGGTGAGAATGACTGGCTTTTGTTTACCATATTTTATGGTTAAACTTAAAGTGAGCTAGAAATACTAACTCAGATAAAAAAAGTTCTGGGCCGGGGATTGTCAAATGTGCTCGTTTAGGATAGTTTGCAGAAACATTCTAAAGAAAGAGCAGGTGCAGTTATGTGATATAAACATTTATCAGACTCGTTCTTTGTTTGTTTCTCATTCTTTCATAGTCACTCTTCGAACTCGTAATCAATCTTGGCTAAATTTCCTTATACTTCAGTACGCATACGAAGCTATTGATCTTCAAAACTAAAATATCGGAGGTAAACCTCGCTTTACGAGCTACCAAAAGATATCGAAGGGTTAGGAGTAATGGCTAGGGTTTGGGTAAGGATTGTATATTTTAATTCCCGTGCAGTTGGCGGCCATTACTGTATGCATAATTTTAAGTATGGGTGAGTACAAAAATGTTACCCTCTTTAGGGCTTTATTTAAAAATTAGTCGTTTCTTTCGTAGGATGGTTGTTTTTGGGAACGTTTTAAGACTCTATGAATGTCTACATTAGAATTAGGGGGTCGTTATAAATTATTTGGGAAACTGTTTTGACAACGCTTAACGTCCATTGCAGGTAAAGAGAAGGGGG